>JAVTVY010040714.1:0-180298 GCA_036873755.1 Hanleya hanleyi | reverse complement strand
AAAACGCTTCCCGGGGTGGCAACTGGGTGTCTTCTAAGCGGTCCAGGCTCGTCATATAGGTGTAAGGGAAGTAACCTTTCGTCTGGGCACAGTTATAGGCCTTGACCCACTGATCATAACTGTGATTGGGTGCCAGGTAATTCCGCACATCCAGGAAATGCAGTGACGTGGTAGTGAGGGACATATGGTTGTTGATGTTCTTTATGATGGACTTGACGGTATCGGATTTTGCCAAGTAAGGGTAGAGAAATTCTTTCACCATGTTCAGATCGTATCGGCTCGAATTGAATCCGAGCACCGGTAACTGAGTCAGGTACTGCACGAACCGGGCTTTCAATTTCTCCGCATACGGTTTAGGTAAAGGGACATCGTGCGACTGCAGAGGCTGCGACTGGGATTCCGGCTCCGACTCGGACTCGGACTCTTCATCATCGCTGAACGCTACACCGGGTACAGGAATGCAGTCGTCCAGTTGGTCCAGTACGTCCTGAAACTTGGCCACCAACAATTCCGTACTAGCCGCACTGACTTGCTCTAAATACTCCATCATGCGGGTGATCAACTCATGGGAGTCCCCCGTGGACACGAAACACACCGGAGCAGCGTCATAGCCGGGTACGTTGCTGGAAATACTGACACTCAGAGGAATATGGCGCTGCGTCCACTGCGTTTTGGCTGAAAACATGTCCATGGGCTCCAACAGGGCCTCAAAATCGTAACACGCCCGGTAGGGAAAATAACGGTCCTCTTCCGGTATCATCACACCCTCATCGGCCAGTTCCTGGAAAATAGTAGGCGTATTATGATACACGCCACCCGGATATACTCGCTTGACACTGTTGTCACAGATTTTCTCGTGGCGATGTAAGTCGTGGGAGCGATGAAACACCCGATGGCATTGGCCACAACTGAAAGACTGCGCGTACTGGCTCATATCGTGGATCAGCGAAAAATGACTCACCCCACCGTTGTCGAACACATTGACTTTCATCGTAGCAGCATACCGTTCTGTTGATCGCCGAACCAATTCAGCCACAAATGTATCGTCCTCGCATCGTAATCGATAGACAAAGATATTAATGTCGAACAATGTTTCCACGTCATCCAAATTCTTGAACGGTACTCCACGGAAGTGCCGCTCATCCAAGTCTTGCTGCTCTAAATACTGTTCCCAATAGCCATTGGCCACTGTGTCACAACACTGGGGGTCACACTCGTCCACATGCACGGCCAAACACCGAAACAGACATTTCCGGTCTTTGTAGGGCCCCTTGGCCCCTCCTGTTAATGCATACAGGCCGGGTCGACGAAGCAACCACGGAGGAAGTAGTACAGGAGCACCGATAGGATGATCTCTCATTTTCGTGACGAAAAATGTGACGTTGGTCACCATTTCCACCAACCATTGGGTATTGGGGCGTTGCAACCGAGCCCATTCCAATGGATCCAACGTAGTCAATTGGTCGATGAGTGGCTCCAGAGAAATCGAATCCGTGATGGTGAATGGCTGGTCAAACACATACGAATTATTACTGGGATAGAAATACCGCAGTTGGTCCGTCTTTTTGTGCCGTAAGATATACCCAAATGTCACATTCAACTTGAAGGCAGTGACCTGATCTGTAAAAATGTTCTCGGCGTAAGTAGGAAGATACGTGAGGTCCTCCAACCGAAAATTATACAAGTCCAATAGACGACGGTCACGGTGAAAACAATGGCGTATGGTAGCCCAGTGACGTTGATAAATGTCCCTGACACGCTCATCTTCAGGCAAGACTTCAACCGGAGGTACTGCTGGGTCAAAGGGAAAATCTTCTCCACGTCTCATGCTTTTCGTCTCATACAAGCGGATAGGCAAGCAGGCAGGCAGGCAGGCAAGCAGACAGGTCAGGTAAGTCAGATTGAAATACACCCCTACCCTAAAAATCGACTCCTTTTATACGTTTTTTCTATAATCCGCCATCTTGTCCCACCACCCACACCCGCCATCTTGTCCCACCACCCACACCCGCCATCTTGTCCCACCACCCACAACCGCCATCTTGTCCCACCACCCACACCCGCCATCTTGTCCCACCACCCACACCCGCCATCTTGTCCCACCACCCACACCCGCCATCTTGTCCCACCACCCACAGCCGCCATCTTGTCCCACCACCCACAGCCGCCATCTTGTCCCACCACCCACACCCGCCATCTTGTCCCACCACCCACAGCCGCCATCTTGTCCCACCACCCACAGCCGCCATCTTGTCCCACCACCCACAGCCGCCATCTTGTCCCACCACCCACACCCGCCATCTTGTCCCACCACCCACACCCGCCATCTTGTCCCACCACCCACAGCCGCCATCTTGTCCCACCACCCACATCTTGTCCCACCACCCACACCCGCCATCTTGTCCCACCACCCACAGCCGCCATCTTGTCCCACCACCCACACCCGCCATCTTGTCCCACCACCCACAGCCGCCATCTTGTCCCACCACCCACAGCCGCCATCTTGTCCCACCACCCACACCCGCCATCTTGTCCCACCACCCACACCCGCCATCTTGTCCCACCACCCACACACACACGCATGCGCACACCGCCACAATACCGCCCCAATTTTTTTCTGCGCATGCGCAGTGAGGCGCTAAAGGTTGAGATTGCTCGCTACCTACTACTATCCACTCATACCAGATAAATTGGCTGTCATGCCTGTGTATGAAATATATTCTAAAGTCATTCACATGTAGCAGATCACGAGCACTTGTTTTACACACACACCTCAGTGAATAGTAAATATTGATAGAACCGCATCAGTCAATTGCGCGTACATGTAATTTACACCTCGAGCGTAATTTATTTACCTTGTTTTCTCAATCATGACTTTATATTGATAGAACCATATTAGTCAATAAATATTTGAACCGGACATTTACCTTACACCTCGAGCGTAATTTTTTTGCCGTTCTTCTCAATTATAACTTTGGACACAGTTTTAGGAATTTTTATTGTCAGAGCACTATCAGTCTCATCACACAATGGTTCCGTTTCTGGTACTCGCTTCTCCAGAGTTCAAAGATATTGAAGATCTCTGTGGTTTCAGCTGTTGATTCTTCAATGTCTCCGGAGTAAAAGTGCTCGTTGGTTTTGGGGGTAGATTTTGCACTCTTTCCTGAAGAATGAAAGCACTGGCTGGTTTCGGCGGTTGAAGAGAATTCGATACATCAGTCAGTAATTCATCCGAAGGACGTTTGTAGGCTTTGACGGCATTTGATCTGTGGCCACTTTTCGATGTTATAGTTTGTTCATCAAATCCTTTGCTCCACAGTCGCGTGCAACATGTCACTTTACCACTGTGGTTACTGATGTTACGATTTTGCTCTCACAATCTATGTCGGCAGCTATGAACATTGTACGCAAGTATTTTGACAAGGTATTCACTCCAACGCATTGCTGTGAAAAGACGATCACCCCACCACGATTTGGAAGCGGTCGGCGATAAAACCGCCCAGGTGGCACAAGGCTAATGTATTTCTGGAGAATGGAGACGAGACACTTTGGCTTAGCTTTACTGTCAACAGCACCGCTTACAGTTTTTGACAATCGTCCTTCAAAATCAACATATTTTCGGCCTTTTGCACCAGCACCAAATACAAATTGTTCCGTTGACAAGTTAGTATGTTCATCCATAGACCTCAACCCCAAAACTTTACAGTTATAAAAATAAACAGTATATGACAAACCTTGGGCTGTGTTTGTGTTGAATACCGCCTTTTCCCACAAGGTTGCCTCATCTTCCTCAGTCACTGGGTCGGCCGATTTCTTCGGTGTTCCAACGCCATCGCCTAATAATTCCTTGCGCCTTTTGTCCAACGAATTGCGGAATGTTCGAAAGGTTGGACCATCTTTCTTGAACAAATGAACGTCCCTTCGATTAAGAAGTTCCTGCATATATCTCTGTAATCCTGCAGAAATATTGTTCAGTGTGTCTGGTGGATATGGTGACCCATCTTTTCGTCTTATTTCGCCAATGAATCGAGCAAGCCAGTAGTCTAGTTCAACCACTGGGCCGGTTAAATCAGGGATTGGCCATCTAGGATCAGCTTTAGTTTCCGACTTGAATTGACGCCACATTCACCATGTATTGAAAACAGATAAGCACCAATTGTTCGCCTGCACAGTCCTTTTCGGAATCCTGTCATACAGCGTCTTTTGGAACTCGTCAGACGATAACGGCTTTGAAAAACGAGACTCCTGTACGTCTGAATTTCCATCTGGACTGTTGCTGAGACTTTGAAAATCTTCCTTTGTAAGACCATTGAGGATTTCCTCAAAATTCTCCTCAAATTTCTTCAAAAAGGTCCTGCGTATATACACTGTCGAGATCAATTTGGGATAACAAATTATCACTAGCGTCATCATCTCTAAGAAACTGATCCATTTCGGCTGTTCTATGTGACACTGGATTGGCATTTCCCGCTCAACTAACAAGCATGCGACCACGCCAACAATATGTTAGAAAAAAACAACCAATCAGTGGGTCGTGTGATAAGTCAGTCATAACACGTCACTTGATCATTACAGGTTTTATTATTCTCGGGCTCCGCCCTCGAAGAATAAAACCTGTAATGATCACGTGACGTGTTATAACTATCACTTAGCACACACCATAGTTTTCTATTATTTTTGGAACATTTAACCTCTAAAACAGTTAACTACGGAATGCCTATAAACTGTAAAATGGTTAAGTAAATGTAACTAAATAGAGTTAAAAGGCAAACTGAATTCATCTAATAATGTTCATAAACCGTAAACAATATCAGTTCTTTTCCAAAAGAACAATATGTTAACCGAGTCGACTTAATATTGCCATAAACATCACATTTGACATAACAATTCACATATGTAAACATAAATGTATAAGACCACCGGACTTAAATATTAACAAATGAAAATTTGGTAGACAAGACTGGTTTATGGCTTGGTGCGAGTGTGTGGTGGGGGATGGTACTTTCCGCCTCTCCCGTTGTTTTTCGCTCTTATCTCCAGAACGACAAAAAACTGAAGAGCTGACACACCAGAACTTTGTAGTTTATCAAATTTGGGCAATCTTGAACCTATTTGTATAATCCCCCAAGCAGGGGGACATGGGTAAATTGGAAATGACATCCATGTAGGGAACGCGAAAGGTGGTTTTTCCATTCTTTTTCTTCGAAGTTCCTGCTTTTCTGCCAAAAAACAAAAGCTATTTTACTTCACATCAAATTATTATTTACTAAATTATCATGCAGTTTTTGAGAAAAACCATAAATAAAAACATTGAAAAATCTGTATGACCACGGAGACCATTATTTAAAGAAAACCCAACTAGCCAAGGCACAATTTACAAAAAAAAACAAAAAAGCTTTGACTAGACAAAATATTACCTTAGCATGTAAGAATGAATTAATCTAACACAAATATAGTCAGCCAAATGGCCTGAACCTAGACATTGAGGAAAGAAAGTTTGAACAAAATTTCTGAAATAGGTACAGAAGTATTCACATTTTATATGACGATGATAAACGAGCAAATTGTTCGCTAAAAGAATAATTTTGGTTTGCAAGGGAAGTACCTTCCAACCTGGGAAATAGTTTGATCATTTTCTAGATATCTATTTACCATAAGTTACAACTTTTCACTAATGAAATCACCATACTATTATTTCCACTTGACAAAAAAACAATATGCGACTTACGTTTCATCAAATGATCATTAATTGTGACATCATTTGTAGAATACTCCTTTCTATCTGTAGTCTATCCTCAATTATAACAACATTTGTAGAATACTCCTTCCTATCTGTAGTCTATCCTCAATTATAACAACAGTTTCCATCTCTTCTGAACAATAATTTATTGCAAGAACATGGGACAGTCATTTGTGTGTAGCATTGGGCAAATTGTTTCCGCTGATTTACCATTGGATGAAATAATTTCCTCCCTGGAGCACAGACTGTGGACGGTTACAATTTTCTCCATAATAAATGAGTAAATACTTAGCTTGTTGTACACACCGACAGTCATTTTCAGTTTCCTCCAGTTAGCGAGCATCAGTCACTTTTCCTCAAAAGTTGGGCATGACGACACAAATGTGTAGTTCGATGATATCATTCGCTCGGGCTAACCTAATAGAGCCGGGTATAGGAGATATCATATTTTGAATAAAATGCTATACATGTATAAATTAGCTGTATTGAAAGTAATAAATTTCGCAGTCTCATTCTATTTTTCGTGCTTTGTGTGTTTTCTCATATGCCTAACAGGATTACTGCTTTGGGCAAAAGGATCACCCGAAAGGCTTTTCACCAGTGTGTACTCTCATATGCGAAACAATATCACTGTTGCTGGTGAATCTATGATCACACACAGAATACTTTTCACCAGTATGTGTTTGCATATGTCTAACCATAGAACTCTTCCGATTGGATCTGTAATCACACAGAGAACACTCATATGATTAACCCCCCAGACTACTATTCCAACTCGTTCTATAATTTCAGAGAAAACACTTAAAGTGCGTTTCACCAGTATGGGCTAGCATGTGCAACTACGAGATCTATAATCACATACAGAACACTTGAAAGGCTTTTTACCAGTGTCTGCTCTTGTATGTTTAATACGATTGTTGTTACTGACAGATCAATAATTACACATTGAACATCTAGAAGGTTTTTCCCCAATGTGTGTTCTCATATGTTTAACAAGATTGCTGTTACTGACAGATCGATCATCACACATAGAACACCTAAAATGCTTTTCACCAGTGTGTGCTCTCATATGTCTAACAAGATTGCTGCTGCTGGTAGATCTATAATCACACATAGAACATATAAAAGGCTTTTTCCCAGTGTGTGTTCTCATATGTTTAACAAGATTGCTGTTACTGACAGGTCTATAATCACACATAGAACACCTAAAATGCTTTTCACCAGTGTGTGTTCTCATATGTGTAACAAGACTGCTCTTGCGGATAGATCTATAATCACACATAGAACACCTAAACGGCTTTTCACCAGTGTGTGTTCTCATGTGTGTAACGAGACTGCTGTTACTGACAGATCTATAATCACACATAGAGCACCTAAAAGGCTTATCACCAGTGTGAGTTCTCATATGTCGGGCAAGATCGCTGTTACTGATAGATCTATAATCACACATAGAACACCTAAAAGGCTGTTCACCAGTGTGTGTTCTCATATGTATAACAAGATCGCTGTTACGGGCCGATCTATAATCACACATAGAACACCTAAAAGGCTTTTCACCAGTGTGTGTTCTCATATGTCTAACCAGATTGCTGTTACGGACAGATCTATAATCACACATAGAACAGCTAAAAGGCTTTTCACCAGTGTGTGTTCTTATATGTCTAACACGACTGCTGTTACTGACAGATCTATAATCACAGTGAGTACACCTGAATGTTTTTTCATCGATTTTTCTCACATGATTATCACAAGTCGGTTCGCTGGTGCTCCCATATTTGTAATATGCTTTATCCCCAGTAGGCCAATGTGTATATGTCACGTCGACGTGTGTACCAGGGCAGTGTTTTTGGACAGGCAGTGGACTCTCCAATTTTTCTGCAGCCATATCTTGGTCGAACGCGAAAGTCATTGCCTCCGCTTGGCGTCGATACAAGGCAACAGGAACTGGAGGCTTCGCGCTGCTTATATCTGGAGAGGGACACTCTATCTCGTAACCGTCAAAATTGACACTTTGTACCTAAAAATAACAAACAAAAAACAATGACATCATTAAAGTTGTGATGATGTGAATTCAATGCAGCGGTTAAATCGGAGGTCGCATGAGTTAAACAATTTGTGGATATGGATATGGAATACTTTTGATTTCTCTACGAGTAGTGTTTTCAAAATACAACTGATAAATACCTGGCAAAGTCGACTTGAATTACACTATCTTTAACCATAGAAAATTAATTAAAATATATTAACTCCTCTTATGGCATACTTGTTATCGAATCAACAGCGTCACGTTCGACAATCAGTAAGAAGCCACCTTCCATTGATTATTTCTGTGTCCATATTTGAAGGGCTGCATTTACACGACCTCGATGCTCGTCCTTAACATCAGATGAATAACTTATCTCAGCTGATCTGTCGACACAGTCCCCGAGCTAGCTTAGCTAATTCCGTTTAAGTCGGACTAGGAGCGATGTGGTTACTTCGTATTTGCCACAGAAGCAGCTACAATAAAAGCGCGACTGAGATACCAAGGTTGCGTCTTAGAATCCTCCGTATTCCACATGTAGATGCAAAGAGGGCTTTCCTGTGAAGTCATATGACTGCTGTTTAGTCGCCAGACGTCAATTTTCCCAATCTCTAACATATCTCACTAACATAAATGACATGTAGCACGTATATAACATGCATATTTATATCAACTAAAAGCTGCGGTTTAGTAGTATATTGTATCTTAGCTGAAACACAAGACAGAATCGGTCAACAGTTTCCAGTACCGTACTCACGTGATCAAGACCCGCAGTTATTTTTCCTATCGTCGTGTTCGTGCACATGCCTATGCCGTCTGGGAGACTTGTTTGCTCGAGTTTGATTCCATCATCTGTATGTGATAGGTTCTCATGTATTGCTGTTATTTGTCCATCCTCTGCTTTAACCGATGACAAGGGTGTAGGATATTTCCAATCAGCGTCTGGTGGTTCCTGTTTTATATGGACATTAGTCGACTGCTGATAGCCTTGATGCTCTTCCATGGCGTTATTCAAGACTGGGGTAGTAGATTCGTCTTTTACATCTCGAGGAAACATGATGGGATCCGCATGGAGATGTTGATGGTGGACCAAGTGTGAGTCTGTTCCATCTTCTGGACAGTCCATGAGAAGTTCAGTCTTTGTTACATCAGACGATGGGAATTTAAAGATATCGCTGACGGAAGAATCTGCTTCACTTTCCATAATTATTCCACAGACTCTATATTCTGATGTTGGGATAAGTATCTTTCATGTCGTTCAGGGCCACAAATATCCTTCAAAAAGAGGAATACACTAATTATAGACAAGCTGAAATTCTATATCTTACTTATCTATAGGACTGTCTTTCTGAAATAATATGTTACTTTGCTTTTTATAGCAAAACATATTCACTAGAAGAATTTTCAGCGCAAACAAATTTCTTTTTTTTTATATGTATTTAAAATGAAATTTTCGATATGAAAATTTAGGTTTTAGGTTGTCGTCATGCAAAAATAATGTGAAACAGGCAAACGCGATATTTGAATAATCAATCTCATTATCTGTGAACTAAACAATATTAAGTAAAAACAACAGAACAAGAATATCAAGAATTGTTTCGTATTGAGATAAAAAACATTGCTGGGTGACAAACCTTCGATTTCCTACTGTTGGTTGCTGTGGTGTTTGTCATAAAAAAAAATGGGAAAAAAGGTTTCGATCCAGATTTGTTTCTACAGGCGACCACCATCCTTTTTTTATTTTTTGTTCTTTTAAATCTTAAAAAATCAAATTTCAGCACAAGGCAAGGATATCAAAGGGTAGTTATACATGAACATTTACAGGTACTATTTTAATATGTAGAAAACCTTCATTGGTATCATAGAAACACCGGAAAGTTGAATATGAATGCACAAATAAGTATATATATATATGACTTTAGAAACTGCATGTTCAGAATATGAAATGATCTCCATAATAAAGAGAAATAAAAACAAATCAACCAGTGACAGATAAATCACACATAGTTTGAGCAGTTTCATCAGAATGCGTTTTTTTATTTATTAAATAGACCGTGGAGTACTTTGATCCACTTTTGCCGATAATGTTTTTCGGTGTCCCATCAATATTGCTACTAAGTTTCGCGACATCAGTAGTACCCCTCCCCCCTCCTCCTCCCCCCATGACCTCTGTTATCGGCAATGGATAAATATGAGGTCAGGAAATTGATCAAACGGATGATGTCACCAATACTGTTGAGGCAGACCCACTTCTCGCCTCAATTTACGTTGGCGAAGTCATTAATTACGTTTGGGACCTATCTCAACCTGAAATCCCTGCAATCCCTTTTAAGGGTGCTGCAACTTTCCCGGAAAACCCTTTAAAAATAGAAATTTCAATGAAATACCACACACTGTCTCGTTGAGCAGCCAATTTAAAATGACGAATAACAAAGGAACATTGATATACCAGTTGTTGCCAACTTTTCTTGTCGTAACTGATCTATGAAGTTCACGCCCACCAAAAGGGCATAACTGAGGGTGTTAAAAGTTACTTCATGACGCCCGTCGGCCTGTAACCGAACTCAGCCATCGATTCGCATATATGTTTTTCCATGTGAACGAATGAAAATGCCAAACAGAAAGGTACTGTAGACATCATTTCTAGTCATGACAAATCTGTACAATGGCAGAATATGGGTTTGGCTTCAATGGGTATAATACCAGTCGTAATTATTTGGAGTGCCAAATCACATTCGCGACCTCATGACCTCTCCGAATATAACCATATCTTACTATTTAGAATTTCACTAAATTATTGATAAATTCTGCTCAATAAAGAAACTTTTTGGGGTACCGGTAGCCTACATTCATTGAATAGCCATATTTTTGCGTTAGATCTATATGGCGTTCAGCATGATTCCAGAAATTAGGAGCCTGATAATTTGACGCCTTTTTCGAAATTTCGAGGCTACAATTTTTAATGTTTCGCAAACTTTCAAAAATGAGCCTTACTTTCATTCTACTGAGGTGCCTTGCAAACGTGACAGTAATCCTGTTAAAAAAAAACATCCACATTAAAAGATCTAGTCAAGTACCAAGATTATGATCTGTTATCAGAGTCATGCCGTGTGATCTCCCATGTTTCCTCCTCACTCCCTCTCTGTGGTCAGCCTTGGAGAAAGTAGTCCCTATGGTGGACCACTTGTTTACACCGGACGACCGATCACCCGACCAATTGGCGTGGGCTAGTGCTATGGAAGACGCGCTAGATGAACCTAATGAAAAAAAAGCTGATGGAGAAAATACTATATGTATAGAATGCACACAGGCTAGAATGACAGTGTCACCTGATCAAGCGGCCCAGAACGATGAAGAAGAAAAAGTCCGTGATGAAGCCGCGGGACCGGAAAAAGCAGTCTACAGTGATTAACGAGGTGTTAAGCGATCTGTATTACAACCCCACGAGTCCAGCCGCATATAGCGCTGTGGGAGCGCTCTCTCGAGCGGCTCATTCTCAAGGCATCAGTCGAACTCAAGTTCGAGACTGGTTAAAAACCCAGGACACCTATAGTTTGCACCGAGCAGCCCGACGTCATTTTCGCCGTAACCGGGTGATCGTCAGGGGGATAGACGCGCAATGGCAGTCGGATTTAGTGGACATGAGTCGCTTTGCACCTCACAATGATGGACATCGGTATATATTGACCTGTATCGATATTCTCTCCAAGTATGCCTGGGTACTACCCATTCGCACCAAAACAGGAGAGAATCTCATACGAGCCTTCCAGCAGATTTTCAAGACGGGGCGCAAACCTCTTTATTTACAAACAGATGAAGGCACCGAATTTCTCAACCGACCCTTTCAAGCCTTTCTTAAGAAACAGAAGGTATTTTTCTTTCATACCCACAACGAGACGAAAGCTTCTGTGGTGGAACGTTTCAATCGGACCTTCAAAGGCCGCATGTACAAGTATTTTACTGCCCAAAACACTCCACGCTACATCGATGTACTCCCTCAACTGGTGCAAGGCTACAATCGCGCCTATCATCGCAGTATCCAGCGAGCGCCCCGTGCTGTGACAGAACGCAACGAACATCAAGTGCGTGCTACGCTGTACTCATCCAGTTCACCACCACTCACGGCACCCCGGTACAAACGTGGCGATGTGGTACGGATCAGTAAAGTGAAAGGTCAATTTGAGAAAAGTTATTTGCCCAACTGGAGTGACGAGCACTTTGTCATCGTTCGCCATAAACCTCGACAGCCACACGTCTATCAACTGGAAGATCTACAAGGAGAGAGACTGCAAGGCACGTTTTACGAGGCAGAATTACAACCCATAGTGAAAACACCCAAAGACTATTACACGGTGGAAAAGATTTTGAAAACGGAACGTCGCCGTGGCATTCCCTATCATCTCGTCAAATGGCAAGGATGGCCTTGTTCGTTTAATTCCTGGGTGTCCGGCCGTGACATGAAACGTCTATAAATTCTAACCCCGATCACCACCCGCCTTCAGTGTAGGATTGTACCATGGATAGGACACGTCTACCTTTACTATTACGAACTCGAAAAGCACAAGTGGGTACTCTAGTGTGTGTAGTAGTGCTTGTGGGTACGTTATTTACAGGCGTGTTCTACGATTTGACGACCGTGTTATCCTGTTTGAACACCCTGCGTTCTCCGTCATCCACCACGACCACGACCACGACGCTGCCTACGCCAGCCAAGACGTCAAGGGTGCGCCACGTATCAACCCAGACACCCACACCGACCACACCACCGTCTACGCCAGCCATCACCACCACTCCGTTACCCTTGACCCGCTCCATCCAGCCATCCACCACGACCACGACGCTCCGTACTACTCAACTCCACCACGTCCTCCTACGCCGTCATCCCTGAGACGCGCTTCCACCTCATCATCACCCACACCTAGTACGACCAATACGTTGCTCAACATATTTGCAGTGGATCCCCGTGAATCACCACGTTTACCACCACAACGGTATCCAATCAACTACGATCCCCGGTGGGATCCCCAACAACGGTGGTGGGCTTCTAATCGGCGAGCGCAAATCACCAAATAAAAAAAATGAAAATAAACTATGGATACTCGGTGGCAGCATCCTTTCACGTGTCTCACCGCTGGACCGACCGGGTCGGGAAAAACACACTTCGTTCAACGTCTGATCCAACATGGGTCCGCCCTCATTTCACCCCCTCTAGCGCGCATCCTGTGGTGTTATGGCGCTTGGCAACCCGCGTACGAGGCACTGGCCCGTGTCCCGGGACTCACCTTAGTGGAAGGCTTACCTCCTGAAGATACACCCCAAGACACCTTGGTGGTGGTCGACGATCTCATGACGGAAACGGACAGTCGAATCACCCGTCTCTTTACCAAAGGCAGCCATCATCGTCGGTTGAGCATCATTTACATCGTACAGAATCTCTTCAGTAAGAACAAAGAGCACAGAAACATTAGTTTAAATGCTCAGTATGTGGTGTTATTCAAAAACCCCAGAGACGCTTCGCAAATTACCCATCTGGCCCAACAGATGTACCCTAAAAACACGGCCTTTGTACGAGAAGCCTTTGAAGATGCGACCCAACCTGCCCACGGGTATCTACTCATCGACTTGAAACAAGACACGCCCTCACCCCTGCGATTGCGTACCCTCATTTTTCCCGGCGAGATACAGACGGTGTACACCCCCAAATGAGAGTAAAGAAGAAGATAAAAGAAGAAGACAAGGCACTCGAGCCCTCATTCCTCATCATGTCTGCACGCATACGCAAGCACGCGCCAGCTTTGCGCGTATTACGCAGCGCGCCACCGGAGGTGGGCCGGGCCCTGGTGCGCGGCGCGGATGCAGACTTGGTCCGGTGTTTGTGTGAAGTGGCCCATAATGTATTAAAAGGCAATGTTCCACTCAGTCCTCTGCAGAAAGGGAAATTGCAACGGCACAAGGCGGGTCTCCGAACGTTGGTGAAGAAAACTGGCAGTGTCAAGAAAAAGAAACAGGTGTTACAGCGAGGTGGATTTCTCGGCGCACTGCTCGCCCCCTTAGCCGCTACTGTACTGGGCCCGTTACTCGGGTCCATCTTGGGAGGACGCTAACATGGAACATACGAAAAAAATGATGCTGGTCGAACCTCGACTGTTACAGAGTTTGCAATCCCCCTATCCCGTTCCGGCCACAGTGCAACAACTCCAGTCTTTGGATGAAGAGATGAATAGTATACTGCAACGTCGACTGCCCGATCACGAGAAAATTCAACTCTACCATCATACGCTGAACCGGTACCAGACGTTTATGGATCAATATAGAGGGAGCGGGAGTAGTACTAGTAGTACACTACCCGCCACCACCACACTCCTACCACCACCACCCCCGTCATCCTCGGCCTCACCTGAGCTGGAACAGGAAGTGTTGGCCAGTGTACCTAAAGCCTTCAAGACCAAGGCGCGTTTATTATTGGACCGGGTGAAACAGAATGCCGATATGGATTGGAACGCGGACGGAAACCTGCTGATTCGCAATCAAGTGGTGCCGGGGTCTCATATGACGGATTTGATCAACGATATGGTGCGTTCTCGCAAACACTCTAATCCACCGGGCTGGGAAGCCTTTGCTCAGGCGTTAAAAGACACACACACCCCTCAAGAATTGGTAGGAAATAGTGAACGCTGGAATTGGATGCAAGCCCCCGCTCGACGTCTCCCCCATACCTGGGAACGTGGTGAATGGCAACCGCACACGCCACCCAAAACACCCTCACGGCGGGATCGTTCTTTTCACCCCTATGCCTCCCCTATACCGACCACACCACCGCCACGACGATCACGACGCCGAGGTAAGGCGCCCAAGACCTGGGAACCCTACTAAGGGCACCCTACTAATAACTCCTATAAAACCCCGGTGCAGAAGCCAGAACAACTCAGTCGTCGTCGTCGTCATGTTTTACCTGACGTTGCCCAGTAATAGCTCACTCGACGTGTTTCCTGACAACACCTTGACCCAGTATATCACGCAATTACCCCAACCGTTACATTTACCGGGACGCTGGGAATGTGGACTGGTGGATATTCAATACCCTTACTCATGGTACAACGTACAAGACGGAGAAGTATGGTACGAAGTGACCCACCAAGATAAAGTCTACAAAATGACGCTCCCCCAAGGCCAATACGATACGCCGCAGAAGTTCATACAGGGTCTGAATGACTTGAGGGAGTACAAGGCCCTACAGGAGAGCACGGGTAGTGCAACACGCCTGATGGTCTCGCGCTTCAAGAGAAACGATTTGCTACGCCGAGTTTGATAACGTCATCAGCGTAGATCACCAAAGAAACGTGCTGTGTGACTTCGCCACCTAAGATGGATACAGAGCAGCTGATGAGCATACTCCAGCGAGATGCGAAGATCCCCTTTCGAGGTGTGTTTCCACGCAATGTGTTTCCCACCCACTCCACTACCCCAGCAGCCTACATCCTGAATACAGACACGAGGAGTCGACCCGGTGAACATTGGATAGCTGTGTACGTGGACACCCAAGGCCAAGGCGAATACTTTGATTCCTACGGACTTGCACCCCTCCATGCCGATTTGGTGAAATTCATGGACGTCTCTACGACAGAGTGGCGTTGGAATACGCAAAGATTACAAGGACCCTTGACTAGTGTGTGCGGACAGTACTGTGTGTTTTATCTCACTCACCGGAGTAGAGGACATTCTATGCCCACCATTGTACATATGTTTGATGATTATTGTCAAGCCGAAGACCGTGATGTCCTCGTCTATGACTGGACGGCCTCTCGTTTTAATGTGCATGCGCCATTTCTCTGGTTAACTTAAACATGTACTGCGCGCGCGCAGGCCACTATTATTATCACGTTATATTGTTATGACGTTGTTGCTCTGACGTTCATTGTTGAATAAATTGATGAAAAAACACAAAAAATGTTTTGACTTTCTCTTTTTTTTTATTTAAGTCAACAAGAATGAGTTACACTATATATACAAATAGAATACAGGGTACAAATAGTAGGGGTATGTACACATAGAATAGTAGTGATTAAGGTACAAAAAAAGTTCTGTCAGGAGTAGGATTCGAACCCACGTACGGCAATCGCCGACCAGCACTTAATACCGGCGCCTTAGACCACTCGGCCATCCTGACTTTTACAGTTTTATAACTCGTGTATCAACAGTTATAGTTCCACATTGTTTTTTACAAGTCCAAGTAAGTGGTGCTCACACCGTCGGCCAATACTTTTCGTTTGGGATAAAAGAAAGTAAAGGCGTCTCTTTGCTGGATATAGGTGCGCATCTGGTGGTCGACGACCCGGAATCCTCGGTTAGTGCCACTCGCACTGGCCTGGCTTTGCAATACACCCAGGTAGAGAGCTTTGTCGATGGCAGGGTCACGTCGGTTGACGCCTTTACAACTAAACTTATTTTCCGCTCCTTCATCTCCTCCGTAACAGTAGTAGGTCTTAGAGGAGAGCGCAATCATAGCATCCCCACTCCACTCTAGTTTAAACAGGCCGGGTGTCCGCTTGTCGTAGGTGTAGTGCTCACGTCGAGGTAGCCACAGGTCGCGGTCCGCTTCATACTGATCCCTTAGCTCGGGTTTCACCAGGGACTCCCAATCGGCGTTGGAGACGGCCATGTAGGCCGAATCTGTGTCCATCTCCATCAACTGCCAGTCTGAGGGGTTAAAATACACACCCATAAAATCATATATGAATTCCAGCATCCTCAGCTTGGCCACCTGATAGACCATACATCCAATCTGCAGGGGTAAGTTGTACCGGATAGTCTTCTTGGCTAAAGTGACTTCATAGGTGTCGTCATCGATGACCTCCACGGATCGAAACAGAGGAGAATTCACTTTTTTGCGGCTTGGGCAGTACTACAAATGTTCACGTTGACGTGCTTATCCTGGTTCGTAACTGTTTTTCCATAATAACCATTGCCCGTCAATTTCCAAGATTCAGCGATGATGGCCTGACTCGGGTCTTGATCACCTTGACGACGGGCCGACGTCACGAGGTCGGCATTCTCCGCAAAACAAGCCTCGGGTACGTACTGTATCACTTGATATATTTGAGTAATTTCCAAACCGTGGTTCATGTACCACTGCAGTAAGGGCGTGCCCAGCAAGATTTTCTCGGCCCACATACTACCAATTAACATACGGCGTGGTTGAGGCAAACACTCGTGTTGCTCTGCGTAGGTCCTCATGGTGTCCCCAATATCCGCCCGACCCACCAGCGTATTCTTAAAGATGGGCGGACACTGGGCGAAGAGAGGCTTGAGAGTGTCAGGAACATGGAGGTCACATTCTACAAAGCCGTAGAGGTCTCCCGAACGAATGGCGTCCAACATCTGTGGCAGACTGAGCAACCGCCGACGACTCAAGGGGTACTCACGTTCTTTTAGGAACCGTCGTAAATGGGGCAGGGCCTGGCACATCGTGTGAAATTCACACTCCCACATTTCAATCAGATGGAATCCTCTCTCTTTCACGTAATCCCCGTTGGCCACCACTTCGTCGCGTAATTCTTCCGGTGTTTTCCCACGTCGCTCATTGAAACGGCCAGCGCTGAAATGACATTCGTGGCCGTGCCAGTAACACCCGTAAAATTGGAATACGGTGGGTTTATTGTGGAGTATAGCAAACCCATCGACGGGGAGTCGACGATCTCCTATACGCTTCTCTGTGGCGTTGGTCTGGTGTCGTATATAAATTCCCCGCCGATAGGCTTCCCACTCCAACCACTGGTCGGCGAGATGTTTGTAAGGTGACCGTTGAGGTGTAAAATGCCGACCTTCCGCCAACCAACGCGTATAATGCCCACTGGGCATGGGTTGAGCGAGGGACCACAGGTAGAGGGCATTGGCGTCAAAGCCAATGATTTTGGCACAGGGTTTGCCACTGGGCAGTGTAGTCACATCCTTCTCATGGTAGCGGTGAAAAATAAGGCTAGGTCCACCCACAATGTTCTTCTTCAGACATTCATGCATGTCTGCATCTTTCTGTTGTACCAACGAGAAGTAGGTGGAACACTCTTGAAACAAATGGCGAAGGGCTAGACCCGGTAAACTTAAGCACTCTTTAAAGATATCCACGTGCATTTGGCGACGAAAGAGTTGCACCATTTTCTCGGCCGCTTCGAGGAAAGGAACCACATCTAGGTTGTTATACCACACCAGGAAATCTCGCAACGTCTGCATATGTTCATCGTTCCATACCTGCTGTAGTTCCCGGTACGTGTCCTCCGGCAGAGCTTCCCCTTTCAGGTCATTGTAAAACGCTTCCCGGGGTGGCATCTGTGTTTCCTGCAAACGGTCCAGGCTCGTCATATACGTGTAAGGGAAGTAACCTTTCGTCTGGGTACAGTTATAGGCCTTGATCCACTGATCATAGCTACAATTAGGAGCTAAGTAGTTCCGTACATCCAGGAAATGCAGTGACGTGGTAGTGCGGGCCATATGGTTGTTGATCTTCTTTATGATGGACTTGACGGTATCGGATTTTGCCAAGTAAGGGTAGAGAAATTCCTTGACCATGTTCAGATCGTAACGGCCCGAATTGAATCCGAGCACGGGTAACTGAGTCAGGTACTACACGAACCGGGCTTTCAGTTTTTCCGCATACGGTTTAGGTAAAGGGACATCGTGCGCATGCAGAGGCTGCGACTGGGATTCCGGCTCCGACTCGGACTCTTCATCATCGCTGAACGCTACACCGGGTACAGGAATGCAGTCGTCCAGTTGGTCCAGTACGTCCTGAAACTTGGCCACCAACAATTCCGTACTAGCCGCACTGACTTGCTCTAAATACTCCATCATGCGGGTAATCAACTCATGGGAGTCCCCCGTGGACACGAAGCAGACAGGCGCAGCGTCATAGCCAGTCACGTTGCTGGAAATACTGACACTCAGAGGAATATGGCGCTGCGTCCACTGCGTTTTGGCTGAAAACATGTCCATGGGCTCCAACAGGGCCTCAAAATCGTAACACGCCCAGTAGGGAAAATAACGGTCCTCTTCCGGTATGATGATACCCTCATCGGCCAGTTCCTGGAAAATAGTAGGCGTATTATGATACACGCCACCCGGATATACTCGCTTGACACTGTTGTCACAGATTTTCTCGTGGCGCTGTAAGTCGGTGGAGCGATGAAACACCCGATGGCATTGACCACAACTGAAAGACTGAGCGTACTGGCTCATATCGTGGATCAGCGAAAAATGACTCACCCCACCGTTGTCGAACACATTGACTTTCATCGTAGCAGCATACCGTTCTGTTGATCGCCGAACCAATTCAGCCACAAATGTATCGTCCTCGCATCGTAATCGATAGACAAAGATATTAATGTCGAACAATGTTTCCACGTCATCCAAATTCTTAAAAGGCACTCCACGGAAGTGCCGCTTATCCATGTCTTGCTGCTCTAAATACTGTTCCCAATAGCCATCGGCCACTGTGTCACAATACTGGGGGTCACACTCGTCCACATGCACGGCCAAACACCGAAACAGACATTTCCGGTCTTTGTAGGGCCCCTTTCTCCCTCCTGTTAATGCATACAGGCCGTGTCGATGAAGCAACCACGGAGGAAGTAGTACAGGAGCACCGATAGGATGATCTCTCATTTTCGTGACGAAAAATGTGACGTTGGTCACCATTTCCACCAACCATTGGGTATTGGGGCGTTGCATTCGGGCCCATTCCAATGGATCCAACGTAGTCAATTGGTCGATGAGTGGCTGCAGAGAAATCGCATCCGTGATGGTGAACGGCTGGTCAAACACATACGAATTATTACTGGGATAGAAATACCGCAGTTGGTCCGTCTTTTTGTGCCGTAAGATATACCCAAATGTCACATTCAATTTGAAGGCAGTGACCTGATCTGTAAAAATGTTCTCGGCGTAAGTAGGAAGATACGTGAGGTCCTCCAACCGAAAATTATACAAGTCCAATAAACGACGGTCACGGTGAAAACAATGGCGTATGGTAGCCCAGTGACGTTGATAAATGTCCCTGACACGCTCATCTTCAGCCAAGACTTCAACCGGAGGTACTGCTGGGTCCCAGGGAAAATCTTCTCCACGTCTCATGCTTTTCGTCTCATACAAGCGGATAGGCAAGCAGGCAGGCAGGCAGGCAGACAGGTCAGGTAAGTCAGATTGAAATACACCCCTACCCTAAAAATCAACTCCTTTTATACGTTTTTCTATAATCCACCATCTTGTCCCACCACCCACAGCCGCCATCTTGTCCCACCACCCACAGCCGCCATCTTGTCCCACCACCCACAGCCGCCATCTTGTCCCACCACCCACAGCCGCCATCTTGTCCCACCACCCACAGCCGCCATCTTGTTCCACCACCCACAGCCGCCATCTTGTCCCACCACCCACAGCCGCCATCTTGTCCCACCACCCACAGCCGCCATCTTGTCCCACCACCCACAGCCGCCATCTTGCCCCACCACCCACAGCCGCCATCTTGTCCCACCACCCACAGCCGCCATCTTGTCCCACCACCCACAGCCGCCATCTTGTCCCACCACCCACAGCCGCCATCTTGTCCCACCACCCACAGCCGCCATCTTGTCCCACCACCCACAGCCGCCATCCTGTCCCACCACCCACAGCCGCCATCTTGTCCCACCACCCACAGCCGCCATCTTGTCCCACCACCCACAGCCGCCATCTTGTCCCACCACCCACAGCCGCCATCTTGTCCCACCATCCACAGCCGCCATCTTGTCCCACCACCCACAGCCGCCATCTTGTCCCACCACCCACCATCCACGCATGCGCACACCACCAATTGTGACGTCACCCAAGGTTCTGCGCATGCGCAGTGAAGCGCTGGGCCGTGAATTTACGTTTACCCTACTACTGCCGTGGAACCAAGTCTTGTCTATTCCCCGTTTGAATTGCAAAGTAAAGCAAACAATTTTCAGCCCAAAGCACGTGATATCGTCACCTCTATGACACCCCATATATGGCAATATGAGCTTTTTGTTGAAGCAAAAAATGGTCGATTTCTGAACCCGATTCCACCACATTCAAATATGATCTGGAGACGCTTTTTTTTCTCCATGCCGTGGAACCAAGTCTTGTCTATTCCCCGTTTGAATTGCAAAGAAATGCAAACAATTTTCAGCCCACAGCACGTGATGTGGTCACCTCTATGACACCCCATATATGGCAATATGAGCTTTTTGTTGAAGCAAAAAATGGTCGATTTCTGAACCCGATTCCACCACATTCAAATATGATCTGGAGACGCTTTTTTTCTCCATGCCGTGGAACCAAGTCTTGTCTATTCCCGTTTGAATTGCAAAGAAAAGCAAACAATTTTCAGCCCACAGCACGTGATGTGGTCACCTCTATGACACCCCATATATGGCAATATGAGCTTTTTGTTGAAGCAAAAAATGGTCGATTTCTGAACCCGATTCCACCACATTCAAATATGATCTGGAGACGCTTTTTTTCTCCATGCCGTGGAACCAAGTCTTGTCTATTCCCCGTTTGAATTGCAAAGAAAAGCAAACAATTTTCAGCCCACAGCACGTGATGTGGTCACCTCTATGACACCCCATATATGGCAATATGAGCTTTTTGTTGAAGCAAAAAATGGTCGATTTCTGAACCCGATTCCACCACATTCAAATATGATCTGGAGACGCTTTTTTTTCTCCATGCCGTGGAACCAAGTCTTGTCTATTCCCCGTTTGAATTGCAAAGAAAAGCAAACAATTTTCAGCCCACAGCACGTGATATGGTCACCTCTATGACACCCCATATATGGCAATATGAACTTTTGTTGAAGCAAAAAGGTCGATTTCTGAACCCGATTCCACCACATTCAATATGATCTGGAGACGCTTTTTTCTCCATGCTGTGGAACCAAGTCTTGTCTATTCCCCGTTTGAATTGCAAAGAAAAGCAAACAATTTTCAGCCCACAGCACGTGATATGGTCACCTCTATGACACCCCATATATGGGCAATATGAGCTTTTTGTTGAAGCAAAAAATGGTCGATTTCTGAACCCGATTCCACCACATTCAAATATGATCTGGAGACGCTTTTTTTTCTCCATGCCGTGGAAAAAAATCTTGTCTATTCCCAGTTTGAATTGCAAAGAAAAGCAAACAATTTTCAGCCCACAGCACGTGATGTGGTCACCTCTATGACACCCCATATATGGCAATATGAGCCTTTTGTTGAAGCAAAAAATGGTCGATTTCTGAACCCGATTCCACCACATTCAAATATGATCTGGAGACGCTTTTTTTCTCCATGCCGTGGAACCAAGTCTTGTCTATTCCCCGTTTGAATTGCAAAGAAAAGCAAACAATTTTCAGCCCACAGCACGATATGGTCACCTCTATGACACCCCATATATGGCAATATGAGCTTTTTGTTGAAGCAAAAAATGGTCGATTTCTGAACCCGATTCCACCACATTCAAATATGATCTGGAGACGCTTTTTTTCTCCATGCCGATGGAACCAAGTCTTGTCTATTCCCCATTTGAATTGCAAAGAAAAGCAAACAATTTTCAGCCCACAGCACGTGATGTGGTCACCTCTATGACACCCCATATATGGCAATATGAGCTTTTTGTTGAAGCAAAAAATGGTCGATTTCTGAACCCGATTCCACCACATTCAAATATGATCTGGAGACGCTTTATTTTCTCCATGCCGTGGAACCAAGTCTTGTCTATTCCCCGTTTGAATTGCAAAGAAAAGCAAGCAATTTTCAGCCCACAGCACGTGATGTGGTCACCTCTATGACACCCCATATATGGCAATATGAGCTTTTTGTTGAAGCAAAAAATGGTCGATTTCTGAACCCGATTCCACCACATTCAAATATAATCTGGAGACGCTTTTTTTTCTCCATGCCGTGGAACCAAGTCTTGTCTATTCCCCGTTTGAATTGCAAAAAAAGCAAACAATTTTCAGCCCACAGCACGTGATGTGGTCACCTCTATGACACCCCATATATGGCAATATGAGCTTTTTGTTGAAGCAAAAAATGGTCGATTTCTGAACCCGATTCCACCACATTCAAATATGATCTGGAGACGCTTTATTTTTCTCCATGCCGTGGAACCAAGTCTTGTCTATTCCCCGTTTGAATTGCAAAGAAAAGCAAACAATTTCAGCCCACAGCACGTGATGTGGTCACCTCTATGACACCCCATATATGGCAATATGAGCTTTTTGTTGAAGCAAAAAATGGTCGATTTCTGAACCTGATTCCACCACATTGAAATATGATCTGGAGACGCTTTTTCTCCATGCCGTAGAACCAAGTCTTGTCTATTCCCCGTTTGAATTGCAAAGAAAAGCAAACAACTTTCAGCCCACAGCACGGCACATGGTCATGTCTATAACACCCATATATGCATGGCAATATGAGCCTTTTGTTGAAGCAAACATGGTCGATTTCTGAACCCGATTCCACCACATTGAAATATGATCTGGAGACGCTTTTTTCTCCATGCCGTAGAACCAAGTCTTGTCTATTCTCCGTTTGAATTGCAAAGAATAGCAAACAATTTTCAGCCCACAGCACGGCACATGGTCATGTCTATAACACCCATATATGCATGGCAATATGAGCTTTTTGTTGAAGCAAAAATGGTCGATTTCTGAACCCGATTCCACCACATTCAAATATGATCTGGAGACGCTTTTTTTTCTCCATGCCGTGGAACCAAGTCTTGTCTATTCCCCGTTTGAATTGCAAAGAAAAACAAACAATTTTCAGCCCACAGCACGTGATGTGGTCACCTCTATGACACGCCATATATGGCAATATGAGCTTTTTGTTGAAGCAAAAAATGGTCGATTTCTGAACCCGATTCCACCACATTCAAATATGATCTGGAGACGCTTTTTTTCTCCATGCCGTGGAACCAAGTCTTGTCTATTCCCCGTTTGAATTGCAAAGAAAAGCAAACAATTTTCAGCCCACAGCACGTGATATGGTCCCCTCTATGAGACCCCATATATGGCAATATGAGCTTTTTGTTGAAGCAAAAAATGGTCGATTTCTGAACCCGATTCCACCACATTCAAATATGATCTGGAGACGCTTTTTTTTCTTCATGCCGTGGAACCAAGTCTTGTCTATTCCCCGTTTGAATTGCAAAGAAAAGCAAACAATTTTCAGCCCACAGCACGTGATATGGTCACCTCTATGACACCCCATATATGGCAATATGAGCTTTTTGTTGAAGCAAAAAATGGTCGATTTCTGAACCCGATTCCATCACATTCAAATATGATCTGGAGACGCTTTTTTTTCTCCATGCCGTGGAACCAAGTCTTGTCTATTCCCCGTTTGAATTGCAAAGAAAAGCAAACAATTTTCAGCCCACAGCACGTGATGTGGTCACCTCTATGACACCCCATATATGGCAATATGAGCTTTTTGTTGAAGCAAAAAATGGTCGATTTCTGAACCCGATTCCACCACATTCAAATATGATCTGGAGACGCTTTTTTTTCTCCATGCCGTGGAACCAAGTCTTGTCTATTCCCCGTTTGAATTGCAAAGAAAAGCAAACAATTTTCAGCCCACAGCACGTGATATGGTCACCTCTATGACACCCCATATATGGCAATATGAGCTTTTTGTTGAAGCAAAAAATGGTCGATTTCTGAACCCGATTCCACCACATTCAAATATGATCTGAGACGCTTTTTTTTCTCCATGCCGTGGAACCAAGTCTTGTCTATTCCCCGTTTGAATTGCAAAGAAAAGCAAACAATTTTCAGCCCACAGCACGTGATATGGTCACCTCTATAGGTGCGGTTACACTACAGCTTTATCCGGACCTGGTCCGGACCAGGACCGGGTCTCGCCTGTTTACACTACAGAAATTAGGGGGTCAAATTTATCCGGATAAGTTTTATCCGGATAATTTTGACCCGGCAAATATTGCCGGGTTAAATTGACCCGGGTAAATTTGACCCGGATAATTTGCAGTGTAAACGCAATTCGTGATTTGACCCGGATCAAATTGACTCGCCTGTAGGGGGCGCCGCAGGGCACTGCGACTGCCATAGTTACCAGGGCGCCATATTTAAACAAAAAATCATGTCGCAAGTTCCAGAAAGAGGTCAGAACTGGAGTGAAGTGGAAAAGTTAGCCTTGCTAACTATTTGGGAGAGGGAGGACGTGCAGGCCCAACTTCAGGGTACTGCACGTGACTCAAAAGTGTATGCCAAAATGTACGGCGAAATGAAAGAGTTGGGTTTCCAACGTAGTAAAACCCAGATTGTCGCCAAACTCAAGAAATGGAAGAAGGATTATAAGTCTGTAGTGGACAATAGTAGAAAAACGGGTCGGGGGAGAACAACGTGCGACTATTTTGATCGGTTGGATGGGATTCTTGGCCATAAACCATCGTCCCATCCACCGATTGGTGGTATATTCGATAGTGCGGGCGTGGACGATGAGGACGACGAAGATAATGAGAACGAAGACCTCGGGAGTTCTGATGCAGGTAGGTCTGCGTAGTATTGTTTTCGAACATAAATAAAATGTAAAGATGGAGAAAAATAGAAATAAATTTTGTTAACTGATACCCTCATTTCTACTGATACCACTTAGATTATAAGTGGGTCCAATGTGGTTATGATTCATGCAACAAAACGATACGTACGTTTTTTCATCTTGTCAGCGCCCGTATTGTAAACTATATGACGCACCGCATTGTAATCCCGCTCATTTAAACATAACATTTCCAAAATCACGAGAAATACGAAAATGTACGGTCACATAAAATTAAACACGGACGTGTAAAGGGCTCAGCCACGGCAGAAGCATATTATTTCTACATGGAATAAAAGATGGTGTTGGGGTGGGAGGGGGGGTGGCGTAGATGGAACCAGGGGCGCATCCCATCTCGAATCTTGAGAAAAACAATTTTGAACGGAATTTTAAATTTGAAGCTCGTACTCGGTTATCAAACAGCTTTTCCGATTCTGTACCCTACTTTGGTCATCGAAGTCCGCATGTAATCCCTAATTTCCGTTTCTTCTTGCGTTACGAATATCGGTTTTATCTCCCTTGTGACGCGCTATTCTTAAAGCGCGCGTTAAATACAGCGACGATAGCAGACGAAATTAAACTTTTATTTTATTTTTCCTTCTTCCTACTTTTCCCGTTTTCTGTAGTTCATCAAGGAGCAGGGCACGGAGCTTAGAGCATCGGATTTGATAAGAAGCCCCCTCCCCCCCCACCCCGTCCAGCAACTCATTGTTTTCCATTTTCAAAAGTTTGCGCGTAGGCCTACTCAACCACCCAAACATTTCATTTTTTCCATATTAGATGTATCCAATAGATGTTGACCTCATACACACAAATCCATTTTTCTCCCAATAAATATTGCACTATAGCTGTCCCTGAATATCATGCATACTCAATCCGTATATTTTTACTAACACACATTCTCTCTTACTAATACATACATAGGAAGTGAGGATGAAGCTGACAATGATGATAATGATGATGGGGACATCGAAGCCTCTCAGCCTGGTACATCAACATCATCCAACACACCAGCAAAGAGAAAGGCAGTAGAGTCCCCGGCAGAAAAAACTCAACAGAAAGGTACCGGTACAAACAGTTTAAAGGGCAATTGCTCTCAATTGTCAGCAATTACATGAATTAGGAGAAATTTTGAAGTAGTACCGCAACAAAAGTTTTGCAATGCAAAAGAATCAGATTTCAGAAATGCAAATATGCCATTAATTGTCTACCTCAGCTTACTCGCATTTCCAAATTTGTACTGGACCTAGTGCAATATTTTGAGCAAACAATAGTTCAGTCATCATGAATAAATGTTAAAACAAAAAAACAAAACAAAAATGATAAAAAATATAAAAAAAAAATGATATTAACATACCTTCCATTTGGGTTCCCCTGTGAAATTTTGCGAATTTGATTATTTCAATATTGTTACAGCTAAAAAGGGAAAAGCAAATACAGCAACAGTAATGAAGGAGGTAATGACCTCCTTTATCGATTACCAGAGGGAATCAGAGAAGAATTTCCTGGCCATGGAGGAGAGACAGAGGGAGAGAGAGGCCAAACAAGCGGCGGAGCAGAGACAGGCAGACCGGGACCATGAGATGCGACTGTTCCGGCTGCTGCTATCTCAACAGCAGCCAACACAGCAGCCTCAACAACACCTGCAACAGCACCATAATCAACAACAGCAGGAACCCTACGAAGATGATGAAATCACATTTAAAACATACACACATCTGTAAACACCTTTGCCATTTGTCATATTAAATAGTTTCATCATCTAACATTTCAATCAACATATTAAAATCCAATCATCCCCAAATTTGTCATCAAAATGTTCTAAAAATGTTGATCGTCCTCTAAATTCAGTACATGTATCATTTTGGACCATTTAGTGAACTTCCTGTTTGATAACCTCCTGATAGTATACAAATTGTTCATGACAAATAACAAAATAATTCAAAAGTTTGAAAATGAGAATCAATACTACGTCTACATGGAAGAGTCTCATCTTGTGATCTGTTCATCTCAAATTATTCAGTTATTCTGAGCATTTTGATTTGATCAAAATTTCCCCACTGCATGCTAACTTGATTATAGGTGAAGGCGACAGGTTCTTTTTGTTGTCGAGTGCATCGTGATTCGAAGCTAACAATTAAACATCAGCCGAAAATAGATTTTGAGTTTGTGAATGAAAGGTATGCTTATTGGTGTCTATTCATTTTCTGATCAATATATCTTGTACTGTATCGATCTGAAATGTCGAGTTATTATTAGAACTTAATAAAGATTTTACACTGGGGATATTTCAGTTGATAAATTCAAGCAGCAGTGAATCATAGGTCTTGTAACATCGACTTAACTACAATGAAACGGAACGATTTCAAAGACTAAACTGCAATGAACAAGCTGCACATAGGAACTAACTTCTTTTCTCAAATATCGTTGTTCCACTTATCTCTCGATTTCCATTCATGTCGAGTATATTCAAAACAAAATTGGAATGAATATCTGTTGTTTTCTGTCCGTCTATTATTACAACAGTCCATTAAATGCACCAAAGAACCAAGGCACAGTCCATCATATGCCTGAATTAGGGCACAGGCCTGCAAAACAAGAGTTTTGGGGGGGTGTGGGTGGTGGAATTTGGGTGAAGTGTCGAAATATGGGGTCTCTATATATAACCCCATGCTTTATATTTCGACACTTCACCCAAATACCACTGCCCACACCCCCCAAAACTCTTGTTTTGCGGGCCTGTGATTAGGGTCAGCTCGAACTATCGTGAACCCTGTAGCATCTATGCATTCAGCCACTTGTAATGAGCCTTTGCCTTATTAATCATTCAGATCTCATATGGTGGGTCATCAGTAGGAGTATTGACTTGGAAAACATGTCCCGAATATCTCTATACATATAATTACATATTCCAGAAAAAAATGAAATATAACATACTGGCTGTAAGCCTGTATATGCAATGTTATATCATTTACACATACTTTATAATTGTGTAGATCTATAGATATATATAGATCCTATACATGTTATATGCCTTTTTGTGGCAGTGAAAAGAAATCACAAGATCACATCCAAAAAATCACCAAATGCATGGTTGTACCAAAAATTCTAGCTCCAACTGAGTGACTTGCCATATCTTTAATACATACATGTACATGTACATTCATCTGTTGCCTTATTTTAGTATCTTTACCACTGCTGCAGTTATCTGGTTACAAGCCAATGCCATCACTCCTACAGATGACTGTAACATGATACATAGTGTTGCCTTCACCTATAATCACCTTTGTTAACTCGGTAATGTGCACTGGTTGCCAAGATAAAATTTGCAGAAGCCCAGGTGAATCCATGGTTGATTTTATCTGGACCATTTTGACTCCATACTGTTAGCTAGAGACATGTTCACCTCTTCATTTGACAGGCAGGTTCAAATGTGGACAGGCAAAACTTTGAAATATAACATGGAAGAGCTCAGATGCATTAAATACATGTACATAAACAGCAAATGACAGAAAATGGTGACAAACACAGTATTTAACAGAAGTTGGAATTTAATGTCTTTGTTATTACTGCACATTTTGAATATTGTTAATGTTACATGAGCAATTGTATTCTTTACATTATCATTGTAGCACTATATATATAAATGAGGTGTATATTGCATACTAATTAATAGAGCTTTCCATCAATAACAATGACATTCTTCATTGACCAGCTATGCTCATTATTATTTCTGATATTAAAGTAGATGCTGCCAATGTATGAGCACAGAATAAAAGAAAAGACTCAGTGCATGCCATTTTTTTTTTCCATATATATATGTTGGTAGCACTCTGTAATCTGATTGGCTGAAGCAGAGATCAAAATTCAGTCATGCACCCCCAAATTTGGATACACAAGTTAATTGGCTGTTCTAAAAAATTTCACCATCCTTTATAATCATTGAAATAAGGAATAAATATTGGATATTATAATATGCATGATTTTGAATTTATTTTTCAACTTCCTGTTGTGTTTTTTTTTTGTTTGTTTTAAATTTGATCACTGCACTTCCTGTGATTGAATTATTAGAGAGATTACAATACCCATGGCAAGACAAATCTCCTCACCAAGTACAACATGAGGGTGAGACTCACAAGACCCCTCAGCTTTCGCCCAGGTAATTGAAAAATATGCTGAGAATGTATAACATATTTTGGCTTAAAAGGGCCTGATCTAGACTTTTAGTTTTGGCACCCATACATCGTGCAGACTGTGTGATGAGTTATAGTGAAATAGGCCATGATCTGGGACTGTCAAAGCCCATGGAAGTTGGGGGAGTATTAAATGTTATAAATACAGCCTGATAACTTAGTATTTGGCAACAATACTTGCATTAGTATTGGGTTTCAGCCTGTTCAGAGAGGGGATTTGCAGAAAAAAAAAGAAAAAAAAATCCCCCATTTGGGCGCCCAAATAATTCCTGGCGCCCAAACCCATTATAACACGCTCAACAACGGCCTGGATCAGGTCTAGGCTATATTTACCAATACATTTAGAATTGTCCTTTTCACAGCAGATTCTGCAGATTTAACAGCTACAATTCAAGCAAATATCACAAAAGGGGCATCTATAAAATGAAGGCTGAGGCGAATAATTTTTTTGTAGGCTATTACAATACAAGTAAATAAATAATTTGGTAGCTGTACCGAACACAGTTCTTCAGAAATGGTTAATACATTCTTGCATACCCAAGATTATCACACCAAGAAAGGGGCATAACTCCATAAACTAAGAGCCAAGATGATGAATTTTATAGTACGCTTCTAGTATGCAACTAGATAAATAACTTTCCAAAATTCAGTAGATATACCGAACACGGATCTGCAGATATCAACAATATAGCACAGAATCAGAGATTATTAGATCTGAAAAGGGGCATAACTCCATAAAATATCGGCTGAAATGACTTTTTGTAGGCATTTAGAATACAAATAGATAAAAAAGTTTCATCATAATTTGCTACGGTACCTGTACCAAACACAGTAAATCAGATATAACTGGCTACATTCAAGTGTGTATCACAAAATCGGATACTATTGCACCTGAAAGGGGTGTAACTCTGCAAAATAAGGACTGAGATGACTAATTTTCTGTTGACTTCTAGAATACAACTATATAAATGTCCAAAATTTTATAGCTGTATCACACACAGTTCTGCAGGTAGTTGATTACATTCAAGCACATATCACAAAATAAAAAATTAATCATCTGTAAAGGGGCATAACTCTGTAAAATATTGGCCGAGCGGAGTCATTTTCTATGGGGTCTGTGTTACACCTAGATGAATAAGTTTAGTCACTGTATCTCGAGCGTATTTGCCCGAGATGTATGGACGGGCGTATGGATGTACGTACAAAACCCAGCACTAGGCCAAAATGGCCGAGGGGTAAATATGATGAGAACACACAGTTCATATACAATATTAAAGTACAGTACCAGTATGTAAAAAAATGAAATAAAGTTGTTTGCTGATTATTCTGAATTCTGAACTGCTGAGACAATCAAAACTTTGGAATTATTTGAATGATTTTCTAATATATCTTAAGTCACCTTAAATTCAAATTACAAGCCTAGAAATATGTATTTTTTATTGAAGATTTGAATTACATATAGACTGAATAAATAGTTTCGAATATCTGACACAGACACACGAATAGAGATTCTATATCCTCAGGCTGTGTTCCTGGTCATGCTGGTGGGTGATGAAAAATATGTTAAAAAAACACAGTGAATGGGAACCACCATACATCTGATATCACACCTTATAAACTATCCTATGCTTAATACATGGAAAGAAAGTTTTGAAATTATGTGAATGCTTTGCCTATGTATGGGTATCCTACTTGAAGATCTATACATGTAGCAGTAAAATACTTAGGATGGTATAAATTTTGCCATGTTATGGTTAGAAACATTCACATGGAATAAAGTCATTTAATTCCCATATATTAAGCATAGGAAAATTGTGAGACGTACTGTAAAGATTCCTGAAATGTTGCACCTCTCGCAGCAAAGCGGATGGGTGTTGTCTGTTAGTTGATTAAAGGGGAAATGCAAAGGTTTTTAGATTCTCATTTTAATATTTTATATTGATTGAGTAATGATAGAAATATTGGAAATATCTACTTCGCTTAGTCTAAGTTTAAGTATTTTGTCTTCTAGAAGCTTTTAAAGAGTTACTACACCAAGCCCAGCTAAATCCTGATTTGCAAACTGTCATCGCTTATCTTTCCTTGAGTTTGACATCACGTCAGACCAGCCTCCCGAAGACTGAACGTTACAAGTATTGACGTCCAACGAGGTGGTGTGACAAGGGCAGATAAGCAATACGGATTTCATTTCTGAAATCAGCCGGGCTTGAGATACGAACTTTGGAGCACTTTGCTAAAGCTACTAGGAGACCAAATACTTCGAATGAAGTCAAACGAAGTGGACAGGCGAATAGTTGCATCCGTAACTAGCCCATCATGCCCATGGAGAACACAAAAAGGAAAATATGAAAACCTTTGCATTTCACCTTTAAAACTATGTGATCATTGTTGACACATTTAAAGAGGGTGACCCTGCATGTACCTCTTCAAGGTATTCCGTATCACCTCCCCAGCCTTAGCTGATCTTCGGCATGGTGTAGGGACTGGCTGTGGCAGGGCTTCACTTTCTTCTCTTCCATCCCATCTCGGGTTGTAAGCTTCACTAAAAGCTTCACACACATTATGTAAAGTGACACATGCAGCGATGACAGAATTCAGGTTCTCCAGGTCAGTGTCATTCCGTTTCAGCAGAATCCGCCACCTCCCTTTCAGTCTACCATACGCATTTTCTGTAACAACCCTTGCCCTACTCAATCTATAGTTGAAATGTTTCTCCTGTCTTGAAAGTTGACCATTGTCTGGATAGGGTTTCATGATCCATCGTAGAAGGGGATATGCACTATCTCCCAAGATCACCAGAGGAACAGTGACACCATCAATCTCTTCATCACTCGCTGTGACACATTGTCCATTTTCTGCATTTGTGTACAGTTTGCTGTTAGCAAACACACGAGCATCATGCACACTACCAGGCCAGCCAATATTAATGTTCATAAATCTGTATCTGAAATCTATCAACCCTTGCAACTGTACGCTGAACCAACCTTTCCTATTGTAGTAGTCCTTAGGACAGAACTGTGGACTCAAAATGGGAATATGGCTGCCATCTACAGCACCCCAGCACTGTGGAAATCCCCATCTCTCTTTAAATCCAGCCACTATTACTAACAGCTCATCTTGATTTGGAAGGTGTACATACAGAGGCATAACAACCTCTGTAATCGCCACACAGACTTCCAAAGCTACCACACAAGCTGTGGAGCGTGCCACACCGAACAAATGACCTATGGTTCGGTATTCCACATTTGTTGCCAGACGCCACAAAGCTATGCCAAGCCTCTTCTCCACAGATATCGCCTTCCTGAACTTCGTGTCCTTCTTCTGTAACTTTGGCCGTAGTAAGTCACACAGATACTGAAATGATGGAAAACATGACACATGAAAAAAATCTCAACAATGACATGATGATCCAGATCTATGTGCCTTATTAACAGGACAATACAGACCATTTGAAGTCGATCTACAACTTCTCTAACTAGATAAGGCTCTTTTCATATCTCAAGGTCATTCTGAGGCCAAAAGTAAAATATTGTTTGTTTGGGAGGTTGGGGTAACAATACATACATGTACCCACCACCCCCCCCCATAATTTTTTTTTTTTTTTTTTTTTTTTTAGAAACAGGATTTTTCTGAAGGGGTCTTGTGTTGAAATTATATATGTGTAGGTATACCAGGAAACTACAGGTTTGTAAAGCAGGATCCATACAAATGGTAATATTTCCCCCGTTGGCACAACTCTGTCTCCACTCTCATGAAGCAATATTGTCACCAGGCATGTGATTACAAAAAAGTTCAAATGAAAAAAACAAATAAAAATAAAATAAAAAATCAACCCATGGTCTGTAGCAAGTTTATGTTACCCCATTTATGTTTTTAATTTGGCCTGAGTTGGAGACCGTACTCCTGGAATTTCTTGCCTAGTTTTGTGCCAGGTCACTGAATCTGCCGGACATATCAGATGCGTCAGACATGTTAGCGGTGGGCATTCTAGATATGGCTTTAATCCCATTAATTTTCAGCAAACATTGACTTTATTACTATTAATAATATATTGCAAATAGATCTGTATTGATCAATCTTGTGCATCTGTGCATGTATTGTACTGATTTTGTCTCATGGCATATGTTTCAATTGGATATTGATCACATTGAACCAGTATTAGAAAAACAGGAAACCACTGCCAGCCAAATTTGAGATACATGTACATGTTCAGCCAAAATAGGAATAGGCATAGAGGTCAAAATCAGAGGACAGATATCAACCACCGCCTAACGAAGATATGACTATCTTGGGTAGACAAAATCTTCAGCTTCACAGGCTTACATGTGTGGTCTCAATAAAATGGCTGTAAAGTGGTAGTCCAACCGGTCGCATTGATACCATAAATTATCATCATGTATGCAACGCCACCCCCTGGCATTATTCCTGGTAATAATGAGTATTGAAATACCAATTACAAATGTAATATAACATTCATTTCTTTAATTAAATACTGGCATTGTGAATCTTCAGGTCATACATGATTGTGAATGATACTCACCTACTACACTCATACTTACCTGTATCTATCAACTAAATAGTTTAGACATGGTGGATAAACAAAACTTGCAGATGGAAATGCATGAATGGGGCACTACAATAATGGTAAAATAAGAATAAGCTTAGTCATGATCAAAATGATACAATGAAGCATATACTTGTACAGACTGTAAGAATTACATGTAACATTGGTTGAATGAGTACAGTATGTATACAGGCCTCTCCTCCAACTGAAAGATTCAAAATTTTGTTGCACAAAGTACATCAATGATACATGCAGCCCTCTCAATTAGTCCCACATGTATTATTCATCCATTGCTGGGGAAAATCAAATATTATGGTAAAAACAGTCCACCACAGTAATTTTTTAAGCTGGTGGTGTTAAATGTCATTTATTTTGACATGTAGAAAACTTTTGCTGAGGCAGATTTCCCCATACATGATAGGGTATCATGGCTGACATGTACATACATGTAAAGAAGCACACATGAAGTACATGTACATACTGGTGCAATTCAGAACTATGAACTCCCACATGTAAAAATGTCCTGGGATACATCAACCAAAATTGCAACTTTCTCACCAAGGATACCCCTCCAATTAAAATAAGCTGAGAATTAAATATAACAATAAAGAGGGTTCAAAGTCTCTTTCATTGCATGCTTATCATGTATACATACTATAATCAAGGGCTCAGAGCTCTGTATCTTGATCAAATTTTTTCTCATAGTTCACTGTTGTCCAACAAATTTAACTAACATAGCTCTAATACTTAACTGCTTGAATATAACACACAATGAGCTTATATAAATATTTATAAGCTCATTGTGTGTTATATTCAAGCAGTTAACCATCCAAATCAAGAGGGTGTACAAGTGTGAAGAAAATACTGGTAAGTTTGGATACATGGGGTCTCACACTGAAGACAGATGAGAAGACAATAAATCTTCCAGTTTGCGGGTAAGTGACGAGTGAGTGAATATGATTTAATGTCAATTTCAACACTATATCAGTCATACATGTATCACGATGCTTGGTTTCAATTCATTTACACACCCAGAAGCCACATGGGTAGGGCCTTATTCCTTTTAACACCCAGGACCCCACGGGTGGGATCCTATTCACCCCCGGGAACCCCATAAGCTCTCTGAGGAGCTGAGGCCTATTCCTACCATGACCTGGAATGTTCACAATGACACTCCAGTCTCCAGGTCAATCCCTGGAAGTCCCACAGGGCTTTGAAGTTGGGGCTAATTCGTTCAGACCGCAATATCCCCCCAAACAACCTCTTCCCGAAGTCCCCCCCAACACTTTCGCTAACTGCATGGTTCAGGCATGTCACTCTCAGGTAGGAGAAATTTGTAGTTCGCTCCAACGACGATGACAACAAAATGTGGAATTATCATATCAGCCTTACCACACCTCCTTCCTCCTCTCCCACCCCCCCCACCCCCACCAGCCGTATTGAAAAATTTCATACTTTCTCATATTATTGCTCAATATGCATTGAAATGAATGTGATGTAGGCCTACTCCCTTCATAGTATATATTGTGTACGTATGCATATACCGGTACCTTAATTGTGCCAGACCCTGATGAGGTGATGACAAATCAATTATTATGTTTAATGACACAATGAGATTTTAAACCCTCAAAATCAACAGCCATTATCAAAACTATGAACGAAGAAATCAAAAACACAGATCAGGGTCACGGTCAAGGACTCATTGAAATATCGCATAATCAGTTATTAATAATTACAAGCGGATGCATGACGCCATGAGGGTTACGTTATTAGCTTATGTGAGGGCAAATGATTTCTTGGAATACATGTTGGCCTAAATATTGCTGTGGTAATCTGGAATAATCCTTGCAATTTTAATGGGTTTCGGCATACAAGAAAATTCTGACGATTCAGATTTTCAGATTTCAAAATGAACTGAGCCTCGGGATTAGCTTAACAATTTAGTGGTATGCCACGTTGGGGATCTCCCCCCCCACCCCTCCCCCTCCATACCCCTAATTAAAGAACGCCATGTAACTTTTCGGCAAATGTGCCAGTTATTTTGGTTATGGAAATAATTTTGCAAATTTGATCAAGATTAATTATCAAATTTGGGGATATTATATCCCATTCCAAGTAAATCTACTAATCGTCGATGACCCCAAGCTGACTTGATCAACATCAACAGAATAACAGGCGATCATCTGATCATACTGTTTGCCGATATACAACTACAACAAAGAACAACAGTCGCTACCATAACCCCTTTTACCTGAAAGGTTGGTCGGGACATTCTGAAATTTTCTATCCAGTCATCCCCATCCCATGTTTGTAGTACAATTCGGTCCCACCAGTCACAGCTTCTTGGTTTCACCATAGGAGACATGTGACAATGCTGCAGGCCTCTGATATATAGAGAAAGAGAGAAGGAATGAAACAGGAGTCCAGCAAAACGGCCGAATAACCACTAATAAAGCAATTTTGCCACCAAAAATTCACTCAAGTCTTCCTAATATATTAGTTAGTGCTCACGAACAGTTGTTCCGATCATATCCCGTTCTCAGCTCGAGTTTTTATCGATCTTTTCAAAGTCGTCCACTCGCCCTTTTTCCTGAGACAGGCGCCATTTTCAACTGCTCCGGGGGCGTGGTTTGACCTAGATCGTTCGCCACAGGTCGCTACGTATTCGCTTGACCTTAAAGTTCTAGCCAATCAAACAATAACATAGATTTTCAGTCCTGTTGACATGTTGAATGACAGCGAAATCGACGATCACGTGCCATATTAGCGCCACGGTTTCTAGGTCAAACCACGTTGAAAATGGCGCCTGTCTCAGGAAAAAGGGCGAGTGGACGACTTTGAAAAGATCGATAAAAACTCGAGCTGAGAACGGGATATGATCGGAGCAACTGTTCGTGAGCACTATCTAATATATTAGGAAGACTTGGGTGAATTTTTGGTGGCAAAATTGCTTTATTAGTGGTTATTCGGCCGTTTTGCTGGACTCCTGTTTCATTCCTTCTCTCTTTCTCTATATATCAGAGGCCTGCAGCATTGTCACATGTCTCCTATGGTTTCACCCACAAACTCCGAGGTGTTCTGAGAGTTGTCACGGCGAACATCGTCAATAGGCAGAAGAAAAATAATCGCTCACGTTTCTGCTTCCTGTAAAATGCCACTATGCGACGTTTCCTTTGCTTTCGAAAGACTTTCCTAACATCTGAATGCGATTGCTTGGCCAAAATGTGGTGGTACAATACGAACGCAGCCATTGTTTTTGTTGACAAAGTGAACGACCGCGAGCGCCCCCTGTCGCCGGGCCAAGCTAAAGTGCCCGTGTAAGTGTAAACGCACCGGTATGTTTTGGTCCGGATCAATTTGACCCGGTCCTGGTCCGGGTTAATTTTACCCGGATAAAATCGCTGTAGTGTAACCGCGCCTTAAGTAGCCGCCATCTTGAATTGACCCATGATCCTCTCCTCGGGGGGTTATGGAAATAGGCTCAAAATGAATCCAATATGATGAACTATAAAGTCACGGAGTGTCAGCTCTCAATTTTTTGTCGTTCTGGAGATAGCGCAGAAAGTTTGATGGGGGCCATTTTTTACCCAAGCCCCCCACCCCCCTACATCCCCCCCAGGTAGGGTTAAGTAATCAAGACCGGAGATGGATCGTTTGGGCGCACAGATGTTCAGCTGGACTGGTAATCGCTGGAATACGTAACATTTATTAATAATAAAAGAAATAATGTCATAATTCAATGCAGTATCTTTTAAAATCGCGGTAACACGGTATATTAGCATTACATTTGTTAAAACAGCAGATACGACTAAATTTTACCTGGGCGTATAATTTATTTAGCACCCTCACACATAGTGGCATAACAGCTGTTTATCTGTGAATGGCGTAATTGTATTTATTGTCCCTCGCCGCAACGCGGCCGGGGACTTTAAAATGGTTCGTGCTTGTTTCTGTCCGTGTATGTCCGTGGATATCCGCGTACAAATGTATGTCCGTGGATGTCTGCTCGAATTTTCCGCAAGCGATAACTTCCAAACGCCTTCTAGGATTCTTCCGAAATTTGGCATACGCATTCCTTGCGACAAGACGCCATTTGGTATTGCATTTCAGCAATATCTGCCAAAATGGGTCTTGCGTCTTTGTGTCCGTGGACGCCCGTTTAAATTTTTCGCAAGCGATAACGTCCAAACGCTTTGTCGGATTCTCCCGAAATTCGGCATACGCATTCCTTGCGACAAGACACCGGCTCAGTGGCTGCTATTGCATTTCAGCAACATCTGCCTGGAGGTGTCGCCACTGGGTCTTGCTTCTTCATGTCCGTACTGTCCGTGGATGTCAGTTCAAATTCTTTGCAAGCGGAAACTTCCAAACGCTTTGTTGGATTCTCCCGAAATTCAGCATACGCATTCCTTTCGAAAAAACGCCGGTTGCTAATGCATTTCAGCAACATCTGCCTGAAGGTGGTGCCACTGAGTTTCGCTTATTTGTGTCCGTTCCAGTTAAAATGGGTCTTGCTCTATTTGTGTCCGTGGATGTCTGTTCAAATTCTTCACAGACAATAACTTCCAAAAGCTTTGTCGGATGCCTCCGAAATTTGGCATATACACTCCTTGTGACCAGACGTGGGTTGGTATTGCGTTTCAGCAAGACCCACCTGAAGGTGGCGCCACTGTGTCTTGTTCCAATCTTCAGTGCATGTCAGTGGTTTCCATTCAAATTCTTCACAAGCGATAACTTCCAAATGCTTGTTCTAATTTCTTCAATATTTGGCATATGCATTGCTTGTGACAAGATGTTGATTGATATTGCGTTTCAGAAACATCTGCCTGTAGGTGGCGCCACTAGGGTTTGTTCTTTTGTACTGCAAGCGATAAATTCGAAACGCTTTGAAATGTCGTTCGAAATTTGGTTCCCGGGCAATAACTTGAGAACTGCTCCTCGAATTCTTCCCAAATTAGGCATGCATATACATTGTACCTTGCCATAAGATGTTGCCTGGGATTACACTTCTGCTTACAGGTGACGCCACCTGATGACAAAATCTGAAATTTGTTTGTGGCCAATAACTTGAGAACTGCATGCTCATCGGGTTCTTCTCAAATTTAGCATGCATGTACCATGCCAGGAGTTGCATGGGATTGCCTTTCACTCACTCGCACTTACAGGTGGCGCCACCTGGTGGCAAAATCCCAAATTTGTTTCCGGGTAATACCATGACATAAGATGTCGCCTGGGATAATTGCGTTTCGTCCACTTGCGCCTATAGTTGGCTCTGAAATTTGTTTCTGGCAATAATTTGACAACTGGTCATCGGATTCTTGTCAAATTTGGTATTCATATGCCAAAAGATGTCGCTTGGGATTGTGTTTCGTACACTTGTGCTTACAAATCTAAATTTGGTTTCTGGACAATAACTTGAAGACCCCTCTTCAGATTCTTCCCAAAGTTCGTATGCTGATACATGTACCATGCCATGAGATGATGCTTGGGATTGCGTTTCGCCCACTTGCACCTCCAGATGGCGACACCTGGTGGCAAATTTAAAATTTACTTTCCGGGTAATAGGTTGAGGATGTCCACAAATTCTCATCAAATTTGGTTTGCAGATAACATGCCTTGAGATGTCACGTGGGGTTGCTTCTCGGTTACATAATTTCCATGCTTCACTGCATGGAAACTATATTACAGAAGCAGTCAACGTTCAGTCAACCGTTCTGAGTTGATCTTAAAACTTAGGAATGCAGAAAGACCCTTCCGCATCCAACGCCTATGAAGTAGCAGTTGCCTCCCTCATGTATATCCCCTGAAACCAACAGTGCTAAAAAATATTGCCGCCATTTCGGCGTGGTCCTAGCATCCTCTGGTTGCTTGTTCGCCTGTCGATAGTTTCGCGATATTTTCTCGAAGCTTTTTCGGTCAAAATTTCTCGACATTCTCTCGATCAACATAAAACCATTTGCTCTCGATGGGTCAAAAACGGCGAATAAAAACGATATCGAGAAAATCGATCGAGAAGTTTGAAAACGATTTCGTTTTTTTCAAATTTTCCTCTCGACATTCTCTCGAAGAATTTCCGATATGATCGGAATTTCTTCGAGAAAACCAACGAATATTATCGATTGAAGAAAAACGATTAATGGAGACGCTTCCTTAAGTTATATCTGGAAAAAAGCAGGACATATAGTACGTATGTATGTTTTATTCATCTGCCATGTATAACGGAACATTTACTCTCTCTGGACGTGGTCCTCAGAATGAATGTACTAATGCCCATGGTTATGCTGGATGCTGACACCGTGTAATTGTTTCGAATACATTCGCCTACCCTCCGAAATAAAGAGATTGAAATTACAATCTTCCCAAGCGAGGGCGAACATTCTTAGTTTAAGTCTGACTCGACTATGGATGCAAACATTAATCAACAAGATTAAAAAGTCAAAGTCGAAGAAAGCAGTTTCCAAACCGATAGATGGTGTATCAAATATTAGTCAGTTAGGGACAAAATTTAATCTCTCAGATTTGATTTTTAGTCTAAAAATCTGTATGTAACCCTTCATGCATATTCCATTTGAATCGGCACAGTCAATGAACGCTTTTCTCTTGCAATAAATCAGCTTTTGTTCATATAAATTTTTGTTTTATTCCTACTTGTTTGGTGCTGATAGTGTTTGTACGATCTTGACACGACTCTTCTTCAAGAACGGCGACTGGTTAATGAACCCAGATATTAACGCTTGTTTCCAGAGACAGTTTTCTGATGGTTGATATTTTCTGAACATAGTGAATCCCAGAATCACATATCCTTATGACGCATCTGCAGAGCAAGAGCAGTGCCCCAGAAGTGCACCAGCAATGCAGCCGTAATGCACAACACATATTCAAGTGGTTCTTCACCACGGGCCACAAGGCGGTACATTACCACGATGTACTGCGATGTATTTTCAGCATTTTCTTTCGACAAGAGAACTTTTTTAATCTGACAGATAAATTTTTGCCTGGCATTCTTCACATGAAGAGCAGACTAGGACGTCCTAACTTATATCATCGCATTATATTTATGGTCAATCGCTGCCATGAAGTTCCCAGAATATATTTAGGTTGAGATATTTTAATAATGTATTTTCGCAGCAACAACTGAGCAGTAACATGAAAGTTCATTATATTATGAGAAATAGCATTTTATTTTGTCGTTTAACGCAATTTCCCTGATAGCCCATTTGAAATTTTTCATGGTCATTTGGTCGGAGTGTCATGCAAATAGGTGCACAATGACCCACTGTTGTCAGGCTAAGTCATGACGTTTCAGGTCCTATTTTCCCACTACGAGAGGAAATTTTTCCACATGGAACTCTGAGATATGAATTTCAAAATGCTGCCAATACGCAATGGCTATCTTCAACGTTGGGTTAGGGGAGAGCGGAAAAATAAGCTCGTATTCCAAAAAGGCACGACAATGTTTCCTAAAAGTTAAGATTGAATTACAGAAAGGCTTCTTTCTACATGGTCGTATCTTTCATTGTTGTGGTTTTCGCTCCAAGTTTGAACGTTTAAAATTTGGGGCACCTGCATACATTTTCGAATTCACCAGGCTCAAATTGTGCTAAAATATTTGCTACCGATTAATCTATGCTATGCACGGCTGAAATAACACACCATACGTATGGAAGCAATTACAAGCAATTAGCAATCACACACGTGAAGATCAAACGTGACTTGCCCCTGTTTTAAGGTTTTATTCCAGTCTTTACTTACCCTGAGATTAAAGTGTACTATCACATCGACGATATCGACGACGATACTTGAAGCAACGGTCAAGTGGTCCATGAACTTGATATGAGACTATTTGCTCTCGCCATGCTATTACTGAAGTGGATTGGTTGTAATTGCTTTCACCGAATCTAATTGGAGCTATGGAGTGTGAGATAACGGTACTAAAATATCATTTTGGTCTGATTAGGTTTATATTTGAGTTCCCACCATCTTAATTAGGCACCAGTTGTTGTTCCACATACAAGATGGCCCTTATTTATTACGGTACCTGTTTTCGCCCACTTAAATACCGATCGATTCGGCACGTTAAAGTGTCAATGACTAACTTAGTCTGAGTACCCTGATACAAGTCATTTCAAACGAAAATAGTTAGACCATACTCAATTTGTTCAGAGCTGACTTGATCAAAGCTGAACTCATATATTTAGGAATTCGGTCGGAATTTATGAATTATGATGTCTGGTGGGATTGGGCACAGAACCCGGAGTTCAGTATAAGGTAGCTATGACTATCAACCTCACTAAATATGGTACAAATGTAGTGAGTGAATGTTTTTAGTTTCAATATTGGATAAAATTGTACTAGCCATCTTTAGGAAGATTCCATATGTATTGATCTAGCACGTCATTATGTGCCAGTAAAATGTATGGTAAATGGCAGCCCATCGATATAAACATTTCTCTTCTGTCAAATATCAAGCTAATTCACTGAATAAAATCATCTTCGAAAAGATGTTGGTGGTAACTGGGGAATGTCACGTTTTTATTATGACCGTTAACCCTATCTGGCCTGGGTTTTTTGGGAACTGTCCTGGCCTGGGGGGGGGAGCGAAATGACCCCCTTAATTATTTTTCTTACCCCTTGAGCTAGGGGGCTGAAACTTACCACACTATACCCTTGGGTCAAACTCTACCAGAAAAACGTAAAAAAAAATCAAAGATAACGGCGTTGATGACGTCACAGTGACATCATTTTCAAAAACGGCATTTTTGGTCGATTTTTCTGTCGGATTTTCCGAATTTTTTATTTATGCAATTTCTCCGCAAAAACTACAAGATAAATTAGTAGATATTAATGTGATGTGAAATATAATAGTTTTTGCCCACTTTTCATCGCGGAAAAGCAGAAATTTTGAAGAAATATGACAAAAAGATCACTTTTCTGGTACCCCACGTGGGCGCCATCTTGAATTTTGCCATGATCCTCTGATCGGGGGGTTATGAAAACAGGCTCAGAATGACCCCAATATGATAAACTATGAAGTCAAGGAATTACACTCTTCGACTGTTTCAAGCCATTCCTGGTCATCGACTATGCATGTGACATATTAGTTTAAATAGCATCCTCAAACCACAACAAATTTTGTTCGACTTCTTGGCATAATCGAACTCGACTGATTGAAGCGACAGGAAACGCCGTTAACTTTAACGATGTTGGATTGTCTTCGATCAAGGCTGCTTAGTTTGAGTTAAATAAGCTGAGTTACGTTCCAGAATAATTTGCCAGAAATAAGAAATTCATAAGCGATAACATGTAATGGAGGTTTGGAATGGGGAATGGACATCGTTGGATCCCACAGACCAATATTCTGACTGCATAACGTAGTCCATTGATTACTATGGTTATTAAGGCTTCCCAATATCCACAGATACAAGATGAAAATAGACCACATTTATCTTCGACATTGATGATCAATGCGGCTGCGCGCATCTTGCTTTTTGTTCTGTAGCCATAAAGAGGTATAGAGGTAATACAGTGGAGGAAGTTAATACCTGTGGTTGGCAATTTACTAACCAATGTCGGACTGACCTGCGTTCTTCTTCAAAATTGGTAGTTATAAATTCGTCATTACAACGATTAACGGTTAAGGATGGAAGATGAAAGCCTTTATAACCAGGGGGTATATCGGAATGTTCAGCTCACGACAGCCAACAGCTACAAATTTGCCAATTCAGACATGTCACCTCAGGATCTGATCTGTAGATTCTGATTTCGAAATGCCAGAGGCAAGAAGCAACAGAGGTGTATTATCAAAGATCAATGCAGCAAAGAATTGGGTAATTATGCTGCTGAAATTGACTGGTCACCCGGTGTAAGTGTAATAAGTTAAAGGATTCCCTGTCTTGGTTATCTCATGGAAAACGAACCATCTCAGGAGAAAATGTATCCGTATTTTTATAAAATTGTCAGGGTTATTTATTTGACAATCATGCACAGCGCCAAACATCAGGCATAGATACAATCACGAGGAAATAAGTAGCATGTATAACATCATGGGAAAAATTATCATGTTTCAAGTATTACCAGGTCTTTGATGTCTGGTCTGTGACATTTAAATTGGCGTTAGATTTTCGACTCACCTTAGAGATTCATTTGTCGTCGCTATATAGCTGTAATATTGCTGAACGACACTTTAAATTTAATTCTCTCTCTCTCTCTCCTGTGGTAGCGGATTTGCGACACAATCTCAACGTTCGGGTTCGAATCCACGCACCATATTCTCATAGACTGCATAGATTTTAAGATTGTAAGAGATACTTTTTATCGAGCAGCTACGCTGGAAGATCTTTTTAACCGAGTAAAAGAAGATTGTATTTCAGATTATTTGAGAGAGATTGGTTTGTTGTACAAATTTTAATGTTTGTACCTGTTTCAACGCATTAGTTTGCTGAGTTGTTGACTTGAATACTTAGAATTTTGTTCGATCGTCCCTATATAGCTGAAGTATCGCTGAATGCGACGCTAAACCTTATTTCTCTCTTTCTCTCTCTCGAATCCACGCATAAATCATTTGCACTTTTGCTACTTCTGGTCAATCGGTGAGAGTATATTTTACTCAAATAACACACGTACACAAAACAGCATGTGTATCTACACACGTGTGAACCAAACACAATGTGCGCCAGTTTTAGCCCAGTCTCTGTTTGCACTGAGATTCAAGTGTGTCACATTGACGATATCAGATTTACGTTAGTTGCGTAGACTTGAAGCCACGGTCAAGTGGTCCATAAACTGGATATGAAACTATTTGTCCTTCGCCAGATACGACGATATGAATGAAATGGATTGGTTGTAATTGTTATCAGTGTAACCAACCGATTGCTTAAAATTGGGGTTTCCTGTCCCAGCGCCGTACTGTCTGGAGTGTGAGATAACGGTACTGGGATATTATTTTGGTCTGATTAGGTTTATTTTTGAGTGCCCTCCATCTCAGGCACCAGTTTTTGTTCCATATACGAGATGACCCATATTAATTACCTGTTCTCGCCCACTTAAATACCGATCGATTCGGCACGTTTGTGTGACAATGACAAACGTAGTTGATACACGTCATTTCATTTACTAACGTAGTTGATACACATCATTTCAAACAAAAATATTTAGATCGCACTCAATTTGCTCAGAGCCGACTTGATCAAAGCTGAACGCATAAATTTGTGAATTCGGCCTGAATTATGTCTGACGGGATTGGGTACAAAATACGAAGTTCAGTATAAGGCAGCTGATTACTACCAACCTCAGTTAATATGCATGTTTACACTCGCAACATTGGATAAAATTGTACTTGTCATCTTCAGGAAGATTTCATATGTATTAACCCTATCTGGCCTGGGCCTGTCCTGATCTGCCCCCCCCCCCCCCTAATTATTTTTAGGGAGCTGAAACTTACTACACTATAACCATGGGTCAAGCTCTAACAGAAAATGTAAAAAATCCAAGATGGCCGCTTTGATGACGTCACAGTCATTTTCAAAAACGGCATTTTTTTGTCGATTTTTCGGTCGGATTTTTCGAATTTTTAATTTATGTAATTTCTCCGCAAAAACTGCATGATAAATTAGTAAATATTAATATGATGTGAAATAAATTAGTTTTTTGCCAACTTTTCATCGCGGAAAAGCACAAATTTTGAAGAAATATTTTTCTGATAGCCGACTTGGCCGTCATCTTGAATTTACCCATGATCCTCTGCTCGAGGAGTTATGCAAATGGACTCAAAATGACCTCAATATGATAAACTATAAAATCAAGGAGTTCCAGCACGCCATTTTTGTCATTCCGGAGATAGCACACATAATTTTTCAGGGGGACCACCCCCCCACCAAAAAAAGGCCAGGTAGAGTTAAACTAGCACGTAATAATATGGCAGTAAAATGTATGGTAACTGGTTGCCCATCTATATAAATATTTCTCTTCTGTCGAACATCGCGCTAAATCACTGCACAAAATCATCTTCAGAAAGTGGTTGATGATATTAGGGATATGTCACGTTCTGATTATGGCTGGTAAAAAATCAGGTTCAACCCAAAGCATATAGATACGTGGACGAATTACAATCTTTGGAATATGTTACAAGTCCTTCCTGGTCAATCACTCTGCATTTGAGATATTAGTTGGAAAAATTTAAATAGCATCTTGAGACCCCTCGGCATAATCGATCTCGACTGACTGAAGCGACAGACAACCCCGTTAATGTTAACGATGTTGGATTGTCTTCAATCAAGGCTGCTTATAGTTCCAGCTAAATAAGATGAATATATTTAAATTTCCAAAATAAAAAAATATAAAAAAAGAGAATTAAGGTTTAACGTCACGTTCAGCAAGCATGTGATGGAGGTTTGGGAGTTATAATATGGACTTGGACTTGATATCGTTGGATCCCACAGGCCGGTATCCTTATCGCATTGTATCCAAATTAAACGCACCATACAATGGCGGAGAAAAAAGTTGACAAGAGAAGTCACATAACCCCTCAGGTAAATATTCTGACTGCATAATGTATTCAAATGATTATTGTGATTATTATGATTTCCCAAGATTCACATATGCAAGACGGAAATAGAATAGATTTGTATTCGCCATTGATGATCTATGTGGATGCGTGCATCTTGCTTTTTTGTTCTGAAGCCCTATAGTGGTGTAGAGGAAATACAATGGAGGAAGTTAATACCTATGATTGGCAATTCACTAATCAATGTCCGACTGACCTGCGTTCTTCCTTGAAATTGGTGGTTATAAATTCGTCATTACAACGATTAACTTTCATGGGTGGAAGATGAAAGCCTTGGTAACCTGAGGGTATGTCGGAATATTCAGCTCACGGCAGATAATGAATACAGATTTACCAATTCAGAAATGTTGCATCCGGGTGGGATCTATAGCTTCTTATATCGAAATGCCAGAGGGAAGAGGCAACAAGGGTGTATTATCAAAGATCAATGCAGCAGAGAATTGGATAATTACGCGCCTGGAATTGGTTAGGAAAACGAATGAGAAGATGAACCATCTCAGGAGAAAATTCATTCGTTTCTTTTATAAAACTTTCAGGGTTATCTATTCGATTATCACAGCGTCAAGCATCGGGCGTAGATAAAATCACGGGGAAATAAATAGCATGTATAACATCACGAGAAAAGATGATCATGTTTCGCGTATTAACAAAAGCTTAAAGACCACAAAGAATTCTTATCAGCTCTTTTTGCAAATTGGTATTCCTTTAGCATGTCTATATAATAGCAGCGTAACTGATCTCTAATTCCTGTAGAACTATCTACGGTATTGATGTTGAGTGCTGTCGATTTCTCTACGACCACGAAAGTATTAAACGTTATAGATTGTGACATCGGCAGAACTCGCTGTTGGGTTTGTATCTACTACAGTGAATCAATTCTAACGTAAAGTAAAACAAGACGGAAGGCATGATAAAAAATGAAAACAACTTTCCATATTTTCTGAATAATTCATGAGGGGAAAGTAGAGGAAGTCAAGGTTTGAGGGTAATTTCATTACAAAGGGCTATGAGAACCGCGCTATAAAAAGGAAGTGGGTTTTTTCGCGCATGCCGTAACCCATTACTATTTGCTTCTGTTGCAGCATTCGGCTGTCACGTCACATTGCTTCAAACAGAATAAGCCAAACATGAGACAGCAAACATTGACCTCCCAATGTTTTCTTCTGGACTAGTATTTAGAGCACATTTTAGCGTGTATTCATTATAATTGTTGGGGTTAAGTTCAGGTTTACATGCAGACTTCACCATGAGCTGTCATGGCTCCTGTGGTAGAGCTCTCATTCCATCTTTTGGAATTCGTATCAAACCTCGTATTATTGCAGCCGATAATAGTCTGGATCACATTTTATCTAACAAACTTGTACCATTTCCACCTTGGCATTTTGCTAAGCCGCAAGTAGGCATACACTGACGAAATTAAAGAAAGCTGACACAAACCAACTTATGTAATTTGCATAAGTAGCAACAGACTGTATATAATGATGGTTTCAAAGTGGTGACAAAGTGTCGCGTGCTACTATTTTTGGTTCTGAAAACAAAACTCATCGATTGCCAGGAAACAGTTCTATTTTTACTGCTGAAGCCAAAGCTCCTTTGACGAAAAAGGTGTTGGAAGGTATTGGACCCAGCAAAATTATAAAATTGCCATATTCTCAGACTCACTCTCATGCCTTAAGGCGAACAAGAATAGATCCACAATCATCCCTCTATCCTGAATAATCTCCCTGAAGACGTATGGCCGTGGAGTTGAGCAACAGCTTATTATTGTGTTTTGTTAGCTACCTAGTCTTGTTTGCGTCACAAGAAATACTGATGCTGATAGAAAAGCTAAGACAGTCCTAGATGATGTCGATTCCCGTGTAATGATTTATGACCTTGTATCTGTGCCTATATGGAAAAGCTGTTTCAATCATTATGGGATGCTGAGGTTATAAACAATCTTAATGAGAAAAAAACTACAGGTTACACCCACCTTGACTGAGAAGCAGTTTGATCAGGCTATAATCAGGGATCGTATTATCGGTCATTTACGACTGACTCAAGAACATTTATTCAAAATAGCCAGCCCCGATGTGTATTCCATATAATGAGGAACAAACACATTTTGATCATCTATATAGATAAATGTTTGTAAGAGATCCCTTTTACAGAGCAGTCAGCATTATAGAATATCTTTTTAATCGGGTGAGAGGAGATTTCATTTTAAAGTACCTGTGAACTATGGGTTTATTAAATAAATTTAATGCATGTACCAGGTCTTTGATGTCTTGTCTGTCACTTTTGGATTGCCGTTAGATTGTTGACTTACCTTATTGTTAAGCTTAGACAGAGATACATTTGGTAGTCGCTATATTTGGTTTCCGATATAGCGGAAATAATGCTGAACGCGACGTTAAATTTAATTGTCTCTTTTTCCTGTGGTAGTGCATTTGCGACACAATCTCAAGGTTGGGGTTCCAATCCACGTATAACAGTTTTGCACTTTTCCTACTTCCGGTGACCAGTAGATAGGGGTTAAATGCTCACCACCATGGACGAACGGGGCAGCAATTCTAACCTTCAGAATCTTGCGTGACGTGTGCAAATAAGTGTTACACATAAGGTGAAGATTTGGACAACAGCAGCATTTTCTAGTCTATAGACAAATCCTTGTTCACGAATGTGGGTGAGTACATTTACTTACACCCGCAAAGCAAACCAGGAACAGTCTCATCTTCATACAATGTATACTAACCGAATTGCTAACCGAATTGCTAAACCAGTCTAACTTCTCCTCTAGTCTGTAGCAAAATGAATATATTAATTTCATTTCCTACGTTTTGCCGCCTATGGTCCGGTCGATGTAGACATTGCTCCCATTTTAAGTGTACGGTACGGTCCTTTGAGATTTTCTATTGAAGAAAATCACCCTACCCACCCCCAAATGATAGCGAGCAGATACTATGCATAGAAATGCAGAAATACTCTGAATTTAATTAGTTTTGGTGAACATATCATATACGGACTTAGCTACACTACAGTTAGAATGGCAATACACATATTCTTTCTCCCGTTCTAGGAAGGAAAAAAAGAACAGAATATAAATAGCTGTTTTATTAAACAAGGTCTCATCCGCCATGTATAAGGAAGCATTCACTATGATCTTCCTGGACGCGGTCCTCAAGATGAATGTATCTGATACTCATGGTTATATTGAATACTGACACCGTATAATTGTTTCGAATGCATTCGTCTACTCTCTGACATAATGCGATTGACATTACAATCTCTCATGTAATAGCGAGCACTCTCAGTCTGTTAGATTTAAAAGGACTATAATAAGTCTGATAGATTTCACAAAGAATGAATGAAGTTACTTTAAATCCAAACTTCAGTCTAAAAGACTGCAAAGTCAAAGTCAAGGAAAGTAATTTCCAAACAGGCTGTCTCTATTGCATAGGATTTTCAGTCTAAACAATCTAGAGTGTATATATCATTTCATGCATATTCCGCATGACACTACTATTCTCTTGGAAAAAACTACCTTGAGTTCATATACAGCTTTGTTTTATTCCTCTTCAGAGTTTGATTCTGATATTGCTTATGCAGTCGTTCGATCTTGACACGACTCGCCTTCATGAACGGCGGCTGGCTTCTGAACCCACATATTGACACTTGTATTTAGAGACATACGCTTCCGCTTGTTGCTCTTTTCTGAACATAGTCCGAATTACAAGTGTCTGGTCTGTCATCCATAATTCAGCCGTCGTCCATAAAGAATATCCGCGTGCATAATCCAAAGACCTATTCCATATTTCATATAACAGCATTATCACCAAATTCAAAATGTTAATCATAGTATACATAAACATAGGCTGGTTTCCTGCAAGAGACAAGCGGTCAACAGTTTTCAATGATGCCGGTAAGACATCATGATGTCAAATCAATATTGGAGCGATATGCAAGAGATATCGCTCATCAATATTCTTTATCCATATGGTATTCATTGTAAAGTCGTCATCTAGAGAATCATGTATCTCAGTCACGCTTTGATTGTGACTGTTCATATGAGCAAGATGTGGATGTGCATGGGTTCATACGGCCCCTAGCCCCGGGTTAACCGGAATTAGGCACAAATTACCAAACGTAACGCTACGCTCGTATTTTGCTATCAACATGCGATATGTATCGCCAAATTCGAAAAACTATGAGTGGAGGCGCTTGCTGGTAAAGCCATGTTTTGTAAGTTTCTGCAGCCATGTCATACACCAGTACAACCCAGAAACACATACCCTTAAAATGCACCGGTAGAGCACCAGTGAAGCACCAGTAATGCAGCTGCAGTGCACAACACAGGTTCATGATATGCATATTAAACATGCAGTGCATCATCACGGTGCATTAGGCGGTGCACCACGGTGTATTACGAAGCCTTTTCAGCAGTTTTTTATTCGACAAGAGAAGCTTTTAGTTCTGACGAATAAAGTTTTACCTGGCATTCTTCAAAGGCAGAGCAGACTAGGATGTCATGTCTTGTAATATCGCATTATATCTACGGTCAATCCAAAATCGCTTCTATGAAGTTCCCAGAATAAATTTTGGCTGAGATATTTTAATAATGTTTCGCAGCAAAACAGCAGTTATCTATCAGATCAGTATATTATGAGAAATAAAATTATATTTGGGCGTTTCCAGGTGGAACGCAGTAAAAGCAATTTTTCGGTTAGACCATTTGAAATTTTTCCATGGTGCTTTGGCTGGAAGGCACCTCGCAAATAGGTGCAAAATGGCCCACCGCTATTAAGTCACGACATTTCATATCTCTATCCTCCTTTCTCACCACGAGAGAAAATTTTACCATATGGAACTCCATCGCGCAATGCCTATCAGGAACTTTGAGTTTGGGGACGGAGAAAGAATAGATTCGTATTCCAAAAGTGTACGACAATGTTTTCTGCAAGTTAAGATTGATTTATGGAAGGTACCTTTCATTTTTGTCGTTTTCGCTCTAACTTGGCCATTTGATTTTGGACCGCCTATGTACAAATATCCTATTTTGTGTTAGTCTTTTTCGTATTCAACGGCTCAAATTGTGCCAAAATATTTGCTACCGACTATTTGCAGGAAAAACCTAGGCAGATTCTTAAAACGCTCAGTGTTGAAATGCTCGATTAGTCTCTGTCAGTAGAGCTCAAATAACACACCATACACACAACAGTATATGTGGCCACACACAGAAACGTGAGGATCAAACACAATGTGCGCCTGTTTTAATTCAGTCTGTATGGCACTGAGATCCAAGTGTGTCACATTGTAAATATTGACGATATCAGATTAACGTTAGTTGCGTAGATTTTAAGCCACGGTTAAATGTTCCGTAAATTTGCTTTGAGACCTTTATGAGTGGATTGGTTGTAAAGGAACTAAATGATTGCTTGCATTTAAGGTTTCCTAACCCAGCGCCGTGCTGTCTGCAATGTGACATAACGGTGCTAGGTTAATATTTTGGTTTGATTAGGTTTATCTTGAAGTTTTTGTTCAATATACGAGATGGCCCATATTTATTACCCGTTCTCGCCCGCTTAAATACCGATCGGCACAAATTAGCACGTTATAATGTGTCAATGACTGACATAGCCTGAGTACAGGAATACACGTTATTTCGAACAAAAACATTTAGATCACACTCAATTTGCTCAGAGCTGACTTGATCAAAGTGTGTTTTGTGTATATTTTGGGAATTCGTTCTGATTTATGATATCTGACGGGATTAGACTCGCAACGCGAAATTTAATTTAGGCAACAAACTACTACCAACCTAACTTAATATGGTACAAAGGTAGTGAGGGCATGTTGACAGTCTCAATATTGGATAAAATTGCACTTGTTCATCTTCGGTAAGATTTTATGTGTACTGAACTAGCACGTTAAATAAACCAAGAAAATGTATGATAAATGATTGCTCGTCGATAAAAACATCTCTTCTGTCGAACATCATGTTAAATGGAAAAACGAATGTGATGCGAGAGAAATGCCACGTTTTGATTACGATAATGGTATAGAAACAAGTTTCACCCAAAGCGCATGTGCCGTATAGTGGAGTGTGTGAATGACAAAAATGTCCAGAATCGTTACACTGCTGTAAATTGATATAATTGGTAATTTTTACCCATATTAAAATGAATGGGAGGACGGCTCGACAGACGGAATAGATATAAAAAGATTATTTTTTCATTCACTTGCATTACTAATGGAAATTTATTTATCCCTCACCAGAAAGGTAAAAGGTTGACTTGAATTGTCTATATAATTATATTTGTTAATATTGAAGAGAAATGAAAGCAGAACACTTTTGAAAGTTAAATTAAGCTGTTGTGGTGGAGTCACAGCCGACTGCACAACTATACCGTGGTCTCTGATTGGGCGAAGGCTAATAGGTTGAGCAGCGATTGCTGGCGGACACATCGCGCATGCCAGTAAATTCAGAATGTATTTTCTCAGTATATTAGATATATATATATTATATATAAGACAATCTTATTTACAGAATTTTTAACACTTCGTTACTTAATACAGAAGGTATCTCCTGAATTTCCGGCTGCAATCCCTGAAATTATTGTACGGCCTGAGCATTCAGGAGGAATCCCGCATTTATTTTAAGAGTGTACCCTGTCAAAATACTTCAGTTACATTATAGTTTCAGATCATCTAGTAATATGTAATTATTGCTGGGGAACACATTCATGAGTGCACATGCATTGCCATTTTTACAAAATACATGAGGACACCTTTAAAAGCATTCTGAACACGGAGAAAATCCCAGCCGCTGTCATATTGTATCCTAATGGCAAACGAAGTTATCTTCCCCACCGCTCCATGGCCGCCGCATTGAGAACAGTGACAGAGAATAACTCCACTATATCAACCGATTAAGAGCATAGCTTGTGCTTGGGAGACATCATTCAACTGTAGGTAAGTGATTTATCGATAAATAAATAAACTTGTAGGACTGCTCAGTATAAGCCAAAATGAATAAAACGTAAAGTTCTTATTTGAAACTGGTGTCACACTGACCCTACAGCGATTCAGTCATATCCAGAAACTGGGATGCTATCAACGCTCAACTCGACCGAGGGCAAAAGTGCTATCATAACGAGTTGGATCAATAGTGAACCGAAGAATGAATCCATATACTGACCACCTTATGCAATGGGACATCAAAATCAAACTTTTTTGATTGGTTATACATGTTATTTGATATGAAAGTGTTGGGCATTACAAGTTCATTGTGTTACATACTACAGGTTGAATAGTCTACAGATCAGGGCTAGAAATATCCGCTCGTTGCTCGCCATTGGTGATCAAAAAAGGCTCCTGATGAATAAAGTTTAGAAAAATGGAGTAAATATTTGTGCCGTCCCATTAGTTAATCGCCTATGATAAATGTCGCCTGTGTCATCCTAAGATGGAACTATGATACTGTAGGGCCCAGAGCATTCTATCAAAATATAGAAAGGGATGATTTAGAATATAGGATTCCTATAGAACTGTCCGATACGATCTTATAGGACAGTCCTGTAGGAATCCTACAGGACAGACCTGTTTGCCTATAGGAATCCCATAGGATATTTTGGTAAGGGAGAACTTGACCCAAGAGAGAGTGTGTAACTTTTCATCGGCAAAACAAAAATATTCAGGTTAATAGTGTGGAATCCGGAATTATACCACTATTTTAATACAGTGACATCATGACGATGTCATACTGGCATACCACTCATCAGAGTATTTGGAGCTTGGATATTTATAAAAGTATTACCCCATACAAAGTGTGTGAAAAAATGGTGCTTTTGTCTAGCGTGTCACGATTATTTCGCTAACCCACTAGTACATGTAGTTATATGGACGAATTGAATCTATGAAATAAGGTACAAGCCCTTCTGTCATCGACCCTGCATGTGATATATTATTTGACAAAAAATTGAAAGGCATCCAGAGAATACAACAAATTTTGTTCGACTCATCGACTGACCGAACTGACAGGTAACGCCCTAATTTTCGTGACATTTGATTGTCTTCAATCAAGGCTGCTTATATCGCTAAATAAACCAAATAAATTCCTAAAATTTAATAAATTCATAAGAGATAACATGGACGTTGGGGAGATATAATGCGAAATTGGACTTGACATCGCTGGACCCACAGCCGATATCATTACTGTATTGTATCCAATGTAAACGCAACATATGATTAATAAAACTTACCAATATCTTTTTACTTCTATTTTTTCGATTCAGATCACTGGTAGGATGTACTGGCTGTTGAAGCCAAAAATCGCCACAACAAAGATAATGAGGTCCCAAATTAGCACAACTAAGGCAGGCCAATGTCCAATTTAAAGAGTAAAGTGACCACGATCATGACTGACGAGGGCAGCAATTCTAAACTTCAAGAGCTTGCGTGACGTGTGAAAATGAGTGTTGCAGACAAAGTAAAGTTTTAGACTTCATGCTAATCTATAGAAAAATATCTGTTCACATATTGGGTTGAGTGCGTTTACCTATACACGCGCAAAGCAAATCAGGAGCATGCTGATCACCACATACTGTATTGTAACCAATTGCCTCGACCAGTCCTGCCTTTAAAGTTATCCTCTAGTCAATAGCAAAATAAATATGTTAGTTTCGTTTCGTACTCCTGTTTTTCTGCAAATGGTCCGAAATGTAGACATAGTTCTCAGTTTGAGCGTACGGTAAATTTCACGATACCCGTGGTGGAAGCGTGACATATAGGTCATGACCGTCATCGTCAAGACCGCTAGATTGCCTCACAATCTTGAGGTTTTAACTCGATATGGAAGTTGTCCTGGTGGTACACAACAAAATTAACACTAAGTTGGATGTAAACCCTTTCTCATAAGGTGCGCGCGCAGATGACCATTGAAAATGGGTTATTCTTCCAAGGAGTATCAAACATTCGCAAATATTATCCCGATTCTATGGTTCTCAGGTACAAGAAAGTGAATTAATAATATTGCACATACCATCTCGAGAAAATATTTTTGTACTAAAGCGTATCAGAAACGTTCAGTTATGTTTAATTATTTTTCACGTGAGGTTCAGTATGGCTAGCGTCGTATGAAAGCTTTGTTCACGTGTCGAAATTCTTTAATCATTCAATAGAAACAGACGAATATTTTGTCTATAAAAAACGTTCGTAACCACCGCAATTTGTTACTGACGATTCGTCGAAACGGCAATATCGGCTGAGCAAAATGCAGTACGTAACTCACGCATTTGCTACAATAGGCCTACCAAGCAAGAGGAAAGATTCCAAAGGTGTTCAGTGATGCCGACAAGAGGGTATGATGTTCAATGTATTCGAGAATTTATTTATCTCAATCAGGCTGTAACTGTTTTTATGAATAACAAGAAGATATATTTTTCATATGGCCCCTGATCAATGTGTTGAGTGACGGACCATGCACGACTGGTCCAATGTGAGTTGTTACAGAAACACCAGTTGGGATAAATATCACTAGGTCTAGAGAAGGACGGGCTGAACAACAAATTCAGGAGATGTCTATACTGCGTAATACGTCTATCGTCAATAAAATAGTTTACGGTAATCAAATATGGCACCATTAATTTGTTGCAATGATGTACGCGGATTAGGAATGCACAATATATCATTACCAGAGAGACAATCAGTTGAGACACGTTGCCATTATGACATATTCGGTTCATGGGATTACAGGAAAGACACCAAAGAGATGCAATTTCACTCGGACCGAGGATATGTCATATTGTAAAACACTGCATCGTATATGAGCCATAATCATTCAGTAAAATTGCATTGCCCAACATCAACCTAGCTTTTTATCAGATCGTCGCACCAAAGATGGATGTATGCTACCAATTCGATCAGAACGACATGGAGACGGGTCCATTATGCGACCGTTGGAAAAATACATTTATTCGTATTCTTGACGAAAACCAACCCTCGGGGAATGAGGCGTTCGCCATGATGAGGTAATCGCCAAGAAAACAAGATACAAATAAATTATCCCATCCACCCTCTTCCTCTGCCCTGAGGCTTGGCTGACGGATATATTGATGTGAGTAGCTTCTATTACTGATTCGAAATCGTAACCTACCCATTTCTGGGCTGAAATATTCCTGTGGAACCTGCATATGGCATATACATATCACGCCTGGTAGCATTTCCCAGAATCTGTGTGAAATGTGACGATTTTAATCACAAATCATTATTGCAGGAACTTAAGCAGGGCTATACCACCAAACGCCTCCACTCAAATGCGGGTATCGCATGCGGATAGCAAAATAAGAGCGAAGTGTACAAGATCTATCGCGTTACGTTCTTCAACTTGTCTAATTCCGCTTAACCAGGGGTTAAGGGCCGTATGAAGCCATGTATTTCAAGATCCCATGATGTTCATGTGAATGAATACTATCTAATCGTGACAGAGATACATCATCCTCTAGATAACCATAAAAAAATCATATGATTCAGAATACTAACCTGGGATATGGTTTTTATATTTTTGGAACATGAAGTCTCGCCTGCATCATTGAAAAGTGTTGACCGCTTCTCTCTAGCAAAAAACTAACCTATGTTTATGTATACTATGATTTTTGTTATTTTTAAACTTGGTGCTTATCTCTTAGTTATTTGGCTTATAAACGCGGAAAATCTTCAATGGACAACGGCTGAATTCTGAATGACGGACTAGACGCTTATATTTCCAAACTCCATGAATGACACTCAGATGAAGGGGTGTGACCCTCGCCCATTCCGTATTGCTGTGTCTGATATTTGCCAGCTGATCAAATGAGGTTCGCGTCGGAATGCCAACTCGTAAATTAAGCAACTCAATCCAGGTATATGTTGGGTATGAGGACAATATTCTATTTACACGACTTAAAGTTTTACTAGGCTTAGATCAAATTTAGAGTGTAGGTGAATGTCGTATGAGATATTCCTGTAATATACGAACATGTTATTGGGCAGATTTATAGTCTCAATTTCCTGAATATTTTTATGTTTACCTCATTAGTAACATATCTATCATACATTTTAATGGATAAGTTATATAATTTCAACCCCAGGAGTCTCGTCTGATAGAAGTTTCAATTGTGGCGTTAACATTATTACCAGTAAACATCCTTTCTGTAACAGCAATGTTCGCATGACATGACCACGGAAATTCGATTTAACTGTACCCGGATGATTTGCTCATTGATTCACGGGTATTTTTTGGTAATCCCTCGATGTTTACGTGCCCACGAGCATCTTCATAATCAATTTTCAGGAGTGGTAATTGTCCTCTGAAACAAGATATTCGGCTTCAGAGAATCTAACACAGATATGCGACGTTTTGAAGAGAATCTGAATCTGAATTGAACCCGAATCAGTTCCTTGATGTAATAGCTGAGCTGCTTAAAAATGAATGGCACTAGGTAAAAATTCACATGATTCATACAATACGCTCACACAGACTTTACATATTTATTGTTGCCCGATGGAGGGGAATTTGGAATATCGAGCGTCCGTAATCTCATGATGCAGTGATTCCGTAATAGATTCCGGGCAATATTATTGGACAGGATGTATTGATTTCAAGTTTGCGAAGTGGCTTCTCTAATATGAGCGATAGGGGGAATTTTGGTGTTGCTTTTCGTCGAGATGCATCGACAAATATAACCGTTGCCGCCATGTTGAATTTCTCATACATTCATATGCATGGAATATTGATATCTTGCCACCAGATGTCGCTTGTGACAATGTTTCGTCGACATATGACGATAGGTGGTGCCACTTTGGGCTAACTTTGAATTTCATTTCCTGTCAATACAGTGACAATTATATGGACCGATTTTTTTTCAAATTTGATATATAAATACATGTACCTTGCCACAGGATGTCGCTGTAGATGTCGCTCGTCAACATCTGTAAAAAGTTGGCGTTACCCGTGGGCAAACTATAGATTTCATTTCTGCACAATAAAATAAGAACGACCCAACGGATTCTTTTTCAGATTGGGTATATCTTGCCACAAGAGCCTGTTACGTCCACGTACGCCCATGACAAAGGCGGTGGCACTGGTGGCCATCTTGAAATTTCGTTTTTTGACAATGAAATTGAAGCAAAATAACAGATAATGATATACTTATCCAATTTGGTCTGTAAAAACATGTACGTGTACCCTGCCACCAGATGTCGCTTTATATTGTGGTTTGTCCACTTTCCCCATATATGTGGTGGCAATTGGAACTAAGTTTTGATTTTTAGAATGAGAAAGATTCGACGGACTCGTTTTGAATTTGGTACGTGGATACATGTAACTTGCCACAAGCTGTCGACGCAGATGTGACTCGTCCATTATCCGTACAAAATTTGCGATACTTGTGCGTCAACTAGTCGTTTCATTTGTGCACAATAAAATGATAACTTCCCGATGGATTCTCTTCGAACTAGGTAGTTAGATAGCTTGCTAAATGACCCCACCTTTGAATATATTTCGTCCACATGCGCCCATATATGTGGCTGCACACGAGGGCCAAATTGAAGATATCTCCGGCGTCATCCGGGGGCAAATTTGGATTGTATTTCCGGACAAGAATTGATAATGACTCAAAAGATTTTTTTTTTCTCCAAATTTTTGTATGATCCAGGTGGAAGCACACTTGAGATTCTATTGCAGAACAATAAAATTAGAATGAAACCAAATGCTCGTTTCAAGTGGTGTATATAAATAACTTGCTACCAAATATGTTGCTTTGGGTTGTATTTCATCCACCTGCGTCTATGGCGCCACATGTGGGCCTGCTTCAAATATTGTTTCTGGACAATAGAATCAGAAGAACTCCAAGGATTATTTCAAATTTGTGTGGCTTCATGCAGGCGAGTGGGAGGTTGGTATAACTTCGCCGTGATGCATAATCAAATGTGACCAATGACGCCATCTTTGACCTGTCTAGCATGCGCATGGAATATTCGTGTTCGACCAATATCTTTTTGAGAAAATATATCGATTACTTTCAAATTTGGGGAGTGGCTGCATATATGTAAGTAGAAAGCGGATTTTACTCTCCACAATATGTTATTTCCTGCTTCATTATAATTTATAGAACAAAAAGTCCTCTGGACCTATACCGGAATTGTTAAGACAATTAGTTTATTTTAACATGTATGTTTTGCAAATTCTTGGCACAGAAATTGGAACCAAAATGATCCCACTTACAATACAATGACATTAGCGTATCTGGAAGAAAATTAGATAACATTTATGGTCAACAAGAAAATAAAGCTCCCAGAAAGGTATGGAAAGGATATTTTGACGATTGTTTCTTCTTACGACAGGAGTACGACTGTTTAGCATATTTGCAAACGCTCTACCCAAATATCAAAATTTTCTGAAATATTTGAAACTCATTAAAAGCCAGAGACAGAATCTTAAGCTGAAATGCTCCTAAACCGTGCCGCATATAGAAAACTCCAACAGACCTAATTCGACAGGTACATGTACATTCCTGATCGACGGTTCATTTTCATTTAAGAACTCGATTATTGTTTTACAGTGAAAAAAGTGATTTATTTTAAATGTATTTGGTGTGAAGCAAATTACATTGGAGAGACAACATATCTTAGAGCCCGCTTTCTAGTGCATAAACAGTTTACTGTCTCACAAATATGTTTGTATGCAAGCATATCCGCAAATGCAGAAAAAAACAATTTATAGAGTTTCCTTATCTATAAGTTTAATTCAACTACATCGGTGCAGCGATGGTTGTACATTCGCGAAAATTAGTTTATCTCCCGCTATCTTCCTTCTAGTGTAGGGCCAATTGTCGCGAAATATGCCCGAGTAGTTTTGGCGTGTAAATTATTGGCGCCATGTGAATTCTTATTTGTTATAATGTTCTGAAACAGAAAAAGTTTGGTGCCAGATTTTCTTTGGCCATTTAATGTCATTTTGAGCTCAACCAATTCCGGTCTGCGCGTATGTGAGGGTGTCATACAAATTGGGGGATGGTATCTGCAACCGTTAATATTTTTGTTATCCTTGAGGCTGGAGGGGTGAAACTTTGCATACTATATATTGGAATCAAGCTCTATCAGAAAATGTAAAATCTCTTTTAAAGATGGCCGGCGATTTGACGTCACAGTGACGTCAATTTCACGGAAGTCGTTTTTCAGCCTATTTTTGGAACTATTTTTTCAATTTGTTTTTAGAGCTGTAATGTGCTGGGAAATATAGCCCAAGTTTACATCTCCAATTTGTCTCCACAACGCTTTCTGTTGATGAATTACCATTTACCCATTACTCATTGGCTTTAATTATGCTTCAATTGTAATTTGTGAAATTTCAAGCCTAGAAATTTCAAAGTATATATCATGCCATGAGCTGTCAGTTGGGATTGTTTCGCCCACTTACACACAGTGGCGCCAACTGAAATTTGTTTCCGGGCAAACAACTTCTCATTGGATTCTTCTCGAATTTGGTATGCATATAACATGCCATGTCACTTGGGATTGCGTTTCACCCACTTGCACCTACAGGTGGCACCACTTGGTGGCAAATATAAATTTGGTTTCCAGGCAACAACTTGAGAACCACTAATCAGATTTTTCTCAAATTTGGTATGCATATACCATGCCATGATATGTCGCTTGAGATTGAGTGTCGCCTACTTGCGCCTAGAGGTGGGACCACCTGATGGCAAAACCCAAAATACATTTCCAGGCAACAACTTGAGAAGCGCTCATTGAATTCTTTTCAAATTTGGTATGCATGCCTTAAGTTGTCCTGTGAAAGTGTTTCGCCCTCTTGTGTCTGCAGGTGGCCCTCTTAATTTGGGTTCCAGGCAATTACGTCCGAAACACTTATCAGATTCTGATTTGCTATGCGGATGAGCTGAGATGTCGCTTGCCATGCATTGCATTTCGTGCACTTGTGTCTGAAGGTGGCACCAGTTCATTTTCGGGCCTTTCCAAAAGGGTTTCGTACATGTGCATGAGATGTACCACCGTACCATATGTATACAGTGTGACAACTGACTGCCCAGTGATTCTCTGTTACCTACATAGTCGGAAGGATTTTGATGTAGTAGCAAACTCTGTTTGATTTGGTGCTCTTTGTTGTGTTTAATGGTTTGTGGGTGTGTAATATCTTTTCCTTTATATCTGTTGTTTGGTACCCTTTTGTGCTTATCCTTTGGCTTTGTTGGTCTGCATGAAGCGACACATGCTCGAAACGTGATGACGGGGAAATCATGTAAGCATGCTTGCAAACATATATAACAAAGATTCCCACCATTTGCATACCAGCTATGCTTCACGAGTCAAACAGTAACTGTAGTTTTTTCCAACTTAGCGATGTGGACACCTTGTCACAAGAATACCAGGGTTGATTAAATAAATTTGTGGCTTCACAGGCACTGCCTCGGCTTTTTGCCACCTCATCAACCCTTAAACATTTTTTTTACATTTTTTTTACAATTCTTTCAAAGTTTTGCCAAAAATTATGTACTTGAACATTGAGCTGTTCGATTTTTTGGGCATGCAGAAAATAGTATTGGTGAGCTTGGCTGACTCTTCCCGTGCGTCAACTCGAAGAACATTGTTGGTTTCATGCAGATTGCATCAGTTTGCCAGAATGTTTGGATCTGGACAAAAGAAGGGAAAAAAAGATAAAAAGCTTCTCTCCCTCATTTCTTTTTAGTCCAATGGTTCAATCAGTGGTTCATACAAAAGCGTATGCAAATGCCATAATTCTATGCTATGCATCCAAACCCCTATACCTATAAAAACATCTTGGTGTGGCCCATTTGGGGACTGAGGGGTTGAAGCACCTCTGGTGCCTCACGTTTGAAATGTGTCTTGATATAAAATATCCATTATACACGAACTGTGGTGTAATCTAGTCAATAAATATTTCCCGTCTCAAAATATGTTATAACCCAATCTAGTCTGTGTAGTTCAAGTGTATAATTCTACACTAGTGGAGGACAGAAATTAACTTTGTAAGTAAAAGAAAATAATTGTATGGAATTTGGGGGAAAAATGTGCAAAAAACGCAACTTTTAGGTACACCCGCCAGCAACGCCATTTTGAATTTACCCGCTATGCGCTTCTTCTAACATTATCTAATTAGAATAAAAATGAACGCATTATAATGAGAAAGATACTCAGAAATTTTGGATTCTCTAAATTGATTAGCTCTCAAGATACAGATAAAATTCTACCTTGGGCTTTTTCTACGATCATAGCCCACCCAGGTCAAAAAGAGTTCGCAATTCGCAAGGTCCAACCTATCAGAAAATGTAAAGTTACAAGAATTTACAAACCAAAACTACTCGGCGACAATTGGCCCCACACTATTATTCATTTGACAGATAATTTATATACTGTTTAAGATTCATAGTCACACAAATACTGCTAATTTGGGATTACGCGGCCAGCCGATTACCATTCGGAACTACCGAACGGAAATCTACGAAGGGGCACTGATTCACTGCTATCGGAGATCCCCGAGAAGTTCCGAATGAGCCAATTATCATGACTCTTCTTGTTTAACAAGCTTCTGCATGATAATGTTGCTAACGGATTAGGATGTCAATAATATCGCCTAGATATTCTATGCCATTGTATTAAACAAGTATGCTCTTTGAAAAAGCTTACTATAGTAAAGCAGAAATATGGATCAGAGCATATCAGTGTTGGTAGCTTTTTCTTCCAAACTTTGATCTTCATCTCTGATGTTCTCTCGTAATTACCATATATTTTTCTATAGAACAAAAATTGAAGTAAATAGATTACACTCGCGTAATCTACTATAACTGGTGCCATTGACCGAGGACGTGAACGACTATGGTCTATTTCCCTGATAGAAATACACAAACTTCAAAGCTATAACACACGAACGTATATGTAATGCATAAGCTTTCAACTTTCACAACATTGAGAATGGGTCACTTAAGAACTCTTAAAAATTTGGGGGTCAACTCCGAAATTACAAATTGATCTGTACTGGGGAAGGTCGGACGACGTTCTATGCTACTCGATGTGGTTACAACAATGCTAATTACAACACATATAAGAGAAGTAGGAAGAGGTGGCGACATACTGACAGAGCCACATGACTTCACAGTATAGTCTTCCCGTTAACCTATTCTAAAGCATCTGATACTGGCATCGCAATGCCTGACGATACTTTAATTGAAAGAGGCTTTTCTATTTGTCTGTCCAATTGAATATGCTCGGAAAAAAGGCCTGAGTAACGGATATAAAACTATTTTATCTTTCCTATGCATAGAGTTCTTTATATCATGGAGCGCACTACAAAGTAGACTCCATATTTGTATGAATGAGAACGAGATTATCTGCTATTAGGCAAATATACTGCCAGAATTTTCTGTTTTGTATCTTGTAACTGTGAGATTGGAAATTTGTATATCGACCGTTTCAACATAGCGCATAAAAACACTCATGTATAGAACATTCAAACACAATTATTTGTTGGAACCCTAATTTTCTATTCTGAATTGAGATCATCGTAGTGTTTGAAACAACCAAATAACCATCAGCTTCAGATTGAGACAGGCAATTATTACAAAGTATCCATACAACGAGATAAGCGTTTATGTACTTTTCACAATATTCTGGTGGGTATAATCTGATAAATATAATAAGCCTCCAGACATATTTCTACACGCGATAGCATATATAAAAAATCATATAAATGCATCTGGCTTTTATCGTGCGCGAATCCAATTACTGTGAAAACCTAACGTAAAACTCAATTATTCAAGGGTTTTATGCTCGCCCGCAGCCAACTGATTGATGGATCACTATCTGAACATGACAAATGTTTTACTGTTACTGCTAAAGATTACCTAATATGTTGTAAACGAGTATTGATGTGATCATTGTTCTGTATGGTAAAATCCAGAATTGTTGTTCCTTGCAATACTGTTTTGGTATCATTATTACGGGAACCTTTTAAATTCAATCATTCCGAATCATCTTGGGTATATATGGAAATTACTTCCCTTGGTATGGAATTATTTCTGTTTGATTGTATAAAGAACCTTGAACGTCGAAACCGCGACACAATGAGCATACAACGGCTACGATAAGGTCGTAGATCAGCGTGAAACCATCAACATAGAATAGACTCAAAAACTCGAAAGTTTAATTTGTTAATATTATTTTAGGCCCTTGCGAGAATCTCTATTAAACACTCGTTGAATACTATATAGCTCCGCCATTGTATATATTATTGGCAAATGCAGAACGCAAAAAGTAAGTCTATTTCTTTTGGATTCAAATTGGGCTTAATTTGAAGAAGTAGAAACGAAACTATCTACTAGGAACACCAGAACAGGTTTTGTAGGCTTATAGTTGAATCGGAAAGTTGAAGATGAAAAATTTACTTTATAGAGAGTAAATGTGACAGATTGGACAAATACGAATTCGGACTGGACATGACTTTACATTAATATGTCTCATAGAGGAGCTCATGTGAGAGTGCTCAGCCAACAGTCAGGAGGTAGAAATCAGAAAAGACTCATAGAAACCCCAGGAACAGAAGTGATAAACTATAACATAACTTGCTTCTATATAACCTACACTTCAGAAAAAACATACAAAACGGTCAATTTGTGGTCAAAATGTAAAATATGGTGAAAATAAACCGCAACATCTGTGTTTTGTTTTGGATTGCTTTCTATGCTTTATATGAATTCTAAGCAGTGTATTTTGAACTGAGTTTGTATTTAAACAAATAAAAGAACTGCATTTAAATAAAATAGGTCAATGGTCAATTGAGGTAATAACTCTGAACATCTGTGTCATCAATGCTACATGAATACTGATCGAATTGCATCAACTGTTGTTTGTATTTACACACAAATTGCATTTAAAACCAATGATCAAAACGAACAAGTTATCGTGAAACCCTATGATGAAAAGACTGAAACATGGTCAAACCGTTTTCTCTGAAATTCTATCCTAAATTATATGAATATATAGGGATACAGGTTAGAAACGTTTCATATCTACAGATTTCAGAATCATAAACTTTAGTAAGAATATATTGCACATACCCAAAAGAGTTTGACAATCATAGAAACCAAGGTGTGGTCATTCCAAAAGAAACATATTCAGGAGATTGCTACACATTACCACCTCAAACCCAGTATAGAACAATCAAGAAGCTAAAGTAGCACTCCAAAAAAACCCCAGTAATTGCTTTTGAGCCAATTACTGCTAAAAATTATCTCTTTACCTCCTACACACCTGCTTTTAGGACACCATAGTACATATGTTTTACCATCATTTAAATATCATTTGGCGATTAAAGTTCCATCACCTTATATAATTTGTCATCGAAGTATCATGGGTAAATTAGAAATTGAGGGTAGCCGTGTTGGTCTGTGTAGTATAAAAGAATAGCAAAGGGTCAGGTGACGAAGCAGATATCCACTATCTGCGAAAGCTCGTGACCATTAAACTTAGTCTTAAAGGTGCCACCCTTTGTTATTCACGGGTGAATGTTATATGTGAATCCTATGTATCACAGGGAATCAATGTCTTCATCAACCTGCATGGTCAGGTGAAAGTCTTCCGTAGCAAAAGTGACGAGGGCGCATTTCAGATACAACGCGACTTACTTTTTGCAAGATAAATTGCGCTTTTTTGGAAATTTAATTTTCTCTGTTGCGTGTCTAATGCAAAACAAAATAAGTTCACTCGTCCCCTGAGGGTCATTTTAAGATTTGGCTTGGTTGGGCTTAGCTTGTTAATAATTACAGCTAATAAAATTTGTTATTTATTCTTTCTTTTAAAGGAGCAATTGTATTCCACATGTGAGCTTTCATGATTCACACGAGGTGCAATTAAAATAAACACACAATTCGTGAAAAAGATAATGCAAGTGCAATCATAATGGACCTAAACTGATAAAAAATGATGTAGGTATGATCGATCACGTCAAATGGGAAGTGAACATTTCTAGATCAGAAAATTTAAGTAATTGTCCCTGAGGGTGCCTGCGAAAGTCCATTATCCCCGATGCTTCGCGCAAGTGATTACACTAATGGGCTCTAACTAGCCCGACAATCATAATTATATCATAAAATTGCTTGTCTTTGACTAATTGAAAGGAAGGAAAACTCCAAATGACCTCACATGGTTGCCATCTGCATTGGTGCATATAAGTCCTGTAAATACTGTGAAACAGACCAACGAACCAAGTACAGCCTACTTAGAGATCCTGGCTTTGGAACGTAAATGAATGACGGGTGGTCATGAACAACTTCTGTGGTTTCTTCTCTGCATGATAATCTGGATCTCGGTTGTACATGTGCCAGACATTTAAAGACATATTGATTTGATTCCTCCTGTCAGTCCCAATCCTTCATTCAACTTTGGAAGAAGTTTTGTATATTACTTTCGGATGGTTTCCTGACAAGACCCTGTAACTCTGTTTGCTATCTTAACAATGAGGCCTTCTCTAATGCAAGCGTCTTGAACAGAAATACTGGAAACCATCTATCTGGACAGTGGTGTGTTTTACCTTCTTGATACAAAAACTGTAAATCCGTAATACAAGCGTCTAGTCCGTCATTCAATATTCGACCGTCGTCCATTAAAAAAATTCGGCGTCCATAATTCGAAGACCTACTTCATGTAATAGCATTAGCACCAAATTAAAAAAATATCATAGTATACATAAAAACAGGCTCGATTCCTGCAACAGGGAAGCGGTCAACGTAACGTCTATCGATAATTTTGAGAATTCTCTAAGATATCATGGCTGTTAGGAAGTTTTTGTTAGGATTTTTTTTATGAAAGTCTCTGGCCATCTCATACAATTTCGACATGAGCATGGAATTTCATGAGAATATTGATGTCATCACAAAGGCCTTAACGTCATTGACGATCTCGGTCAACGAATTTATAAAAAATACACAGGATCGCTGTTGTTCAGTATAATGTTTCTCGCAGTGAAGAGATGGGAAACGAGATATAAAACACATTACTGTAGTGTCCGGATCGCTATTTCGGGCCATACCAATCCCAGTCCCAATTAATACGACAAGACGGTATATCGCCACAGCACTCCACAATCTCCTTAAGCAAAGTTCTTTCCATAGTTAGCTATCTATGTGTCCGTTCCGCTCTGTACTTTACACCAAGAAACATAACGGACAAGAGCAGAGCAATGGAGACCAAGTTCTGTGTTGCTTTGGAATGCATATTTGACGATGTATATAAATGTCCGCCGATAATGTTGAAAGTATGACTCTCGTTTGATAGGTTGTGGGTGAGGGGTAACGAGGACCGTGTATTCCATTTTAACACGTTGAAGTTGTCCAGTCAGATATATAGTACTGTATTTCTATCCCGATCGATTGGTTAGAACTGGAATAAAGATATAACTGAAAATGAAAGAGTTAAATTGATAGAGGTAGATGAGTAACACATTATTACATATACGGTCTCCAAATTATCCAAAGCAAATGAAACTAGTGCATATTTGAGTTACAACATTGATGACAAAGAAATTGGCAGTTCTGGCAGATAACTAAATGTAATTTTGAATAAACAATTAGCTAACCCCCGAGGAATGTGACTGTGACTGTTAGAGCGTCAGTCTTTTAAGAGAGGATTACAATTTCGACATCGTAAACTGTACATGTCCCTTTCTGGACAGTAATATTCCAGTGGGACCTGCATATGGCGTATACATATCTCGTCTAGTAGCATTTGCTACATCCTGTGTTAAATGTGACGATTTTAATCAACGTCACAAAACATTATTGCAGAAACTTATGAAACAGAGCTATATCACCAAGCGCCTTCACTCAAAGTTTCTAAAATTTGCATGCTGATAGCAAAATACGAGCGTAGCGTGCAACATCTATGGCGTTTGGTTTCGTAACTTGTATCTAATTACAACACATATAAGGGAAGTGGGAAGAGGTGCCGAAATACTGAGGGAGCCACATGACTTCACAGTATAGTCTTCCAGTTAACCCATTCTAAAGCACATATCAAGAATCTAACGATTCGTGATATGTGTTGTATCTCAGGTGCGCTTTTATTGTACCTTAACCCGAGGCTAGGGGCCGTATGAACCCATGTACTTCAAGATCGTCATAGTGCTCATATGAACAGGCACAATCAAAGCGTGACTGAGACACATCATTCTCTAGATGACGACTTCGCAACGAATATCATATGGATTAAGAATACTGATCAGCGATAAGGATTTGATATTTTTGGAACATCATGATGTCTTGCGGGCATCATTGAAATGTTGACCCTTCTCCCTTGCAAACTAGCCTATGTTTGTGTATACTATGATTGTCTTTTGGTGCTAATGCTGTTATATAGAATATGGAGTGGGTGAGTGAGTGAATGAGTGAGTAGTAGTAGGGTTCAACCTTGTTTCAGTCATAACACGACGGAATATGGAATAGGTTATTGGATTATGGACGCGGATATTCTTCAATGGACGACGGCTGAATTATGAATGACGGACCAGACGCTGTAATTTTATGGCCAATCGGTCACCAAACATTTTCTTACCTGGATAGTGTTATTGAACAAGTTGCCAACTATTACCATTGTCATGGAACCTAAATTATTCTCACAATTAATATTAATTTATCACAATGTCATGCTTTCAACTTCGCCTACGACATACTTAACAGCAAATAGATACTAAAAACAGATTTGTTTTGTCACGTTACAAGCGTCTAGTCCGTCATCCATAATTCAGCCGTCGTCCATTAGAGAATATCCACGTCCATAATCCAAAGACCTATTCCATATTCCATATAACAGTATTAGCACCAAATTCAAAAGACAATCATAGTATACATAAACATAGGCTTGTTTCCTGCAAGAGAGAAGCGGTCAACAGTTTTCAATGATGCCGGCAAGACATCATGATGTTCCAAAATATCAAATCCGTATCGCTGATCAGTATTCTTAATCCATAATATTCGCTGCAAATTCGTCATCTAAAGAATGATGTATCTCAGTCACGCTTTGATTGTGACTGTTCATATGATTACCATGAGGATCTTAAAGTACATGGGTTCATACGGCCCCTAGCCCCGGGTTAAGCGGAATTAGACACAAGTTACGAAACGTAGCGCCATAGATCTTGTACGCTACGTTCGTATTTTGCTATCAGCATGCAATATGTATCGCCAAATTTGAGAAACTTTGAGTGGAGGCGTTTGGTGGAATAGCCCTGTTTTATAAGTTTCTCTAACAGTGTTTTGTGACGTTGATTAAAATCGTCACATTTAACACAGGATCTAGCAAATGCTACTAAGCGAGATATGTATGCGCCATATGCAGGTCCCACTGGAATATTACTGTCCAGAAAGGGATAGTTTACGATGTCGAAAATGTAATCATCTCTTTTGTCATAAAGTCGACGAGAGAGAATGTCCGCTTCATTTTTATAGAGATATTGATCTAAATATGATGTGCCTGTAGGGCTGTCTGTAGTTTCCTTCAAATCCAATGAAGGTGGATATATATCCTTCACTGCGTCATTTATATAGCGATTATCCACAGCGAGAAGATCGTCTATATAGCGGTTGGTGAATGAGAAGGAACGGGCTTTGAATGGATCGGTTTTTGATAGCCCCTGCATATAGTCATATTCATAAGAGAACAGATACAGGTCAGCCAACAGGGGTGCACAATTAGTACCCATTGGAATACCTATATGCTGCTGATATATTGTGTTGCCAAATTTCACACAGATATTTTTAATGAGAAATTCAAGCAACTCTATAAACAAAGAAACATCCCAAGAATGATATCTCTTGTATGCAATAGAGCTAAAGAATGCTTTATGGCTTCGGACATTAGTATATCTACGATCAGTTTTCTTGAACACAGATACTATTAATGAACTTAGACGGTCAATAAGGTCCTGATGAGGACTGTTTTTAGGTTTTGTGAGGTGTTTAGGAATAAGGAGTCAATGACTTTGTGTCAGTACACGGTCAGAATTTGTGGGTATAGACGTGACGTACCCAAAATAGTTGGGTCGAAGGACCCAAAATATTTGGGTCAAAGTGGAATTTGGCCCAAAATCGTGGGTCCGTCACGCCTATACCCAAAAATACCTGGTCAATTTGACCCAATCCTTCTGACAGTGCACGCCTGCATCGTTTTCCACCACCCTTTTAATGTTGCGTTCAGCAAACTGGTTTATTAATATGATTCATCTTCAACGCCAATGCTTGGGAAATCGAATGCCGGGGCACTAAATAGAAATCATGCCTCTTCACTTTTAAAAGTTAACGCCCATATTGGATATAATGTGATTCATGGTTTTCGGACATCCTTGTTCCAACCTCCTTATTCTTGGTCCATAAGACAGGTCAACGTCATATCAGCATACCCATGCTGTTGTGGTAAACCTGCAGTTGAAAAGTAATGTGATTAAATAATGCCTCAATTCACTCTTGTAGTCATCTATTGCAACTACTATAATACTTTTTTTATTGTTTTAATTAATCGCTGGTTTGATGTCTAGCCATAGATGACTTGGGTGCCCAATGGATTTTCGCGTATTGTCACATATGTGACCGTGTAGGTTTAGCGTTGAAGTGAGGTTTAAAGATCCAATTCAATTATTTGCGTATATAGATGATTTTGGTGCTCCGAATTACTTCGGGTTGATAACTCATATGGTTAAGAGGTTTTAAGCGATGCTTGCTCAAACTGATTTTGAGTGTCCTCCTCAATTACATAGATGACATAGGTGCTCATGAAGTAACTCCCATTAATATTTGGATTCAACTAACTTTTCATTTTTGGACAAACGTGTCAGCATCGCGAATGATTCTTTATTCTGATTGCCAGTCTAACCTGTGCGTTAACAGTGTCAACCCGTTTTTTCGTAATTGTTGTAACAGGCAACATCTGTGACAAAACGCATTGACTCCGCATGAAGCTTTAACGCGATTTGTCACATTGTGACAAAATGCGAAATTTGTGAGTTGCAAAATGTGTTGGCACCATTTTCATCGTCCAATAGAATAATGTATGTGTTGACTTATATTCTATAGCTATCCCTGTTTAGAATCCGTATTTAGTGAAACCCATTTGACTGCTAGAGTAGTCCCGCGTAGAGCTACCAGGATGATTCACGATCACGATCAGAACTTGAGTAGACAGCTGGGTTCCTCGATCGCCCAACTCTGTTAGTATAGGAGACTTCTTCAATATATGAGCCAGACATTCAAAATACCCCTCACACATTGTATATATAGCGAAGACCAGTCTCAAGAAGGTCCCAACAGCAGTCAAAATGGCTTGTAGACTGACCCCCGCTGTCTCGCATGGTAACTTTGATGAAGGAATAACATTGATATTAAATTCTGACACATTTCTGGAATATTTCACTTGTTCGACGATCTACAACACACACGAACAAACACATATTGATTTGTCGTGGACTGGTTTATTCAACGTCAACAGCTATGGGAAAATTCCAATACTGAAGTACAAAAGGGATAGCCATGAATTAGGTACTCTATAATATTTTGTATCATAGTGTCTGGGCCAAGTTGGTTGCTCATCCGTCTTCCAGTGTCTTCTTCTCTCTTGCAGGAAACAAGCCTATGTTTATGTATACTTTTGTCTTTTTGAATTTGGTGCTAATACTGTTATATGGAAATGGAATAGGTCTTTGGATTATGGACGCGGATATTCTCTAATGGACGACGGCTGGATTATGAATGACGGACTAGACGCTTGTAATTTAGTCCTGATTTCCGAGCCCACTTTGTAGATCATCCTCATATCAGCAAACACATGTTGTTGTGACACACACCTGGAGTTAGAGAAATATGTGATGGAATAATGCCTCAATTAGCTCTTAAAATTTGATTTGTAACTACATCTAATTTGTTACACTGTAGTTACTGAAGATGTATATATGAGAATGTAGCTATTGGCAAATACGGTATAATATTTTGTGGATAAGAGTAATTATATTATCATACATTACCATATATATATATTCGAAATAGTGTAAAATATGTCTGTTTACGAAATATGGTGAAGTGTAATTATCCGCATACCACTTTAGCGTTTAGTCACGATGGTCAATTCTGAGATGTACTTTGATCAAATATCTGCTCATCTCTTATATGATAAATAAATACATGTATGTACTTATGGGCAAAATCTGCCCATCTCTCTCATATGAACTTGCCTAAATGAATGCATTGGAACAGTCCCGAGATAGAGCTCTTTATTTAAGAAATGCCCGAAATGACGTCATTGCCCACATGATGTCGGTTCAGGTTAGGCACCGGGTAATGCTGTAACATTGGCTATACCGCAAATATCGTAAAGTGTAGTATTTTATCTTTCAAAATATGGGAAATCCAAACTACTTTGAAGATAGTAGTGTCTCGGAATTAAATAGGCATTTGCAAGCAGAAGACAGATTGCAAGCATAAAGTCCGTGAATAAAATATAACAGAAATTGTTCGTTGCTAAACCTCTGCGAAACGTCAAATGGGCGTTTCGCGCCTTTTACAGCTAGAGAGGTCCATCTCGGGACTCCCCTATTCGATTAATAACCAACTCTTCCTCTAGCTAAATCCACTATCGCAAAGCTCACTACATGGCCTTAACCTATTCCGTCAATAAAAATGGAAGGGCAAATCTCATCGATGAATGATGTGCACTTGCCGGGAACAGGCGCCGATCAGAATGCGTGATACATATCACGTGGGACAAAACGCCGTATTATCACGGTTCAACAGGTTATTTATGCAAGGGAGACAACCCTGTGTCTATAGCTACATGATGCCAACGACTGTCTTTTAGTACCTTGCTGCGTGAAATACAATAACTGCTATATGGACAATTTCGTGGAGACGCTTTCTCGCCTTTCCAAAATAAATTAATGGAAAACAATTTTTACGCTAGCTGACATTGACATTACTTTCTCTGGGAAAACCTGTTACCTTTTCTTGATTTGCCACCCGTAATTGAGGCAAGGCCAAAACATTTACTGATCCGCTCGACAATTGGCATTATAGGTGATTAATCCATCTCAGGTCCGACCAAGAGATGCTACAGTTCAGACAAACATAATAAATACTAGCCAAAGGGGAAAGGCTGGAGAAAGGGTGGAAAGTTTACCAGAGAAAAACTCATGTTGCTGTTATGTTCATGGAGCAAATAAACTATTTTGTCAACACTAAGTTGACTTTTCCCGGGTAAACCCCACTCACCTTTTATATTCTAGGCTTCATTGCATATACTTTGGTGCAGTTTGAGACATTGGTGGGGAAAATAGTTCACATCAGTTTCTGTTTCAAGGAGCTCCTTTAATTTTCATTTCACTTTTACGACTATCCAGGCCTATAATTGCCGCGATCTACGTTTGCTTCAAATTGAACTCAAATGACAAATGGGCCTTCAAGGGAATTATTGGACAAGCAAAACGGGTTTTACCTTTATTACAGGAACAGATCCTATAGCAATTTTAGCAGAATAGTTAACTATTAAAGCAGTTGCCTTGGGGGAAACAAACGTCTGGAACTTTAATACTCCGACATCGTCGTGATGGTCAGGGCTATTCTGCTGCCTATGTAAAATATACTATGTCCCCGATGTGGAAATAATTGTGCAAAATATTCCACCCAAAGGAATGCAATTCACCTGACTTGAAATACCAGGTTGAAAAGATTTTTACTAGTATACTTTCACACGGTGAGCAGTCTGGCATACAGCTGATCAAATTTGCATGTATCTACTAAAGACAAACATGTTTATGCAGTTTCTCGCTAATGATGCCTCCGGATAAACATAACATACGCTGTAGTCAAATTGGAACAACTGGGAAGATTTCGTGATTTGACAGATGATTCGGCACCAGTTCACCGTTAAGATGTACATTTGCATATTTGCATTTGGAAGCCGCATTGATTGGTAGATTTAAATCAAAGGAGAGCAACTCCAGGGAAAACTTCCCTTAAATTTCAATTTCCATCAGGTGACACAATGCTTACTCGCTTCCGGCTTGCCAGAAGAGCCAAGGCCACGTATTAAGCTTTGCAATATAATAATTATGTATATGTGATGACGTAAGGCTGTAAAACCGTCCCTGTATTGCTTGGTCTATTGGGGCCAGGAATACATCGCTTTTATTTGGCGGAAAATATTATCCGCTTTGATATCAATTGCCCAATATCCAACTGTTTAAATTGTTCTAGTAATAGACTAACCGTGGGGATATCCGCAAAAACAATTAGCTGGTGGGTCACAGGGTGCCCAATCTGCACAGTTAGGTTTAATTTGAAGCGGAGACGGAGCACCACATTCCTACAATCAAAATAGATCAGATATGTAATAAACAAATTAAAAACTACATGCACCAGTATTAACCATAAAGAATAACGATTTTTCCGCTTAACAACATTTTACATTTGAATGCATTAAAAGAGCGGCGATTCATTTGATATTCTAACATCGCCATCAAGTATAATATAACCAATTCAATAAACTAGTCAGTGACAGTGACAGTCTTTTTCGAGTGGAGTCCCATCTTTATGGCTTTGCGATGTCGTATAGCCAGGTCTATGAAACTAGCCAGAACTTGTTGAAACATCGTAATCCGCAGTCTGGAAGTTCCTTTTCTTCAAACTGGTAGGCATTTACTAGTAGCAGGAATGACATTGTTAAGCGACGGTTCATTTATTACCAAGGAGGCGGGGGGGGGGGAGGGTGAAGAGGGGCGGGGGGGTTGTAAAGTTTTTTCAATAGGGGGACCAAAAGTTTGTGTCATACTAAATTTAATGAGCCTAGAATGCATAATTCAACTATGCATGTATCTACATATACCACGGCTAACAATACTAACAATACCAAATTACATGCAAGATTTCCATCTGTAAGCTCAAACTGGAAACCAGCTGGACTGTGTAAACACACTAAATAAAGAAGTTTGCACTTAAACTAGTTTTCTTGGTTATGTATTGATTGATGCAGGAATGTGGAACTCCCATAAGGATATTAATAAACACCACATCTACATGTAAATGTTGCAGGTGACATGGACGGTATTTATAAGTATGAATGGTGGGGAAGCCTGAAAAGTACATGTATCCAATCTTATATGTAGCCAATATTATGTTCGGTAATTTCAGGCAAATAGAGATTGTGTTATAAGAAACATGTGGTAATACCAGGCTTGTCAGCTGGTATTTGACTGCTTTTAAACTTGCATCAAAAGTTATTCTTCCCAGAGAAATGCACATGTACACATATTTAAGTCCTATCTGTAGATCAAAGGTCTAAGTGGATCTGTACCAGTAGATAATTTTTCTGTTACTCTATCATTTAACATGGAATTTTTATGAACGCATGCTTCTTGCTGCACAGACGTTTATTTAAAAAAAATTTCTAAAAAACTCAATCGATCCGACATTTGAATATGCCCAATGCTGCGTATAGGCATGGCATGCAACATCACAATATACATACTTTGCCATTCCATAAACAAGATCAAGGTTCACAATTTGCTTTCGCGATAAAATTTGGAAGAATGGATTGACTATGATCCCTGACATGTGATTCGCCGTCACGTTGCAGCTTTTCAATTAGTTTTCAGATTCGTACATTTTGTATTTGGCCTATTTTGTGAGAATATTTTTTCAATCAATGATAACATGGTGTAATAAAGCAAAACAGAAAGTGACATTATTTTAACATTAATAAAAATTTCCGTAAAACAGTTCGAAAATATGTTATGTTAAACGCTAAAATCACAGGCTGAAAATCAAAATGTATTTTGATCTTGATTCCAAGGCAGAAGGCACTAAATATAATCCACTCGATCTATTCAACATTATACCCTGATGTACATGTACACATCTATTTCTCAAATGCAAATATATTTCTCCACTGTACATTGGGACAAGATGTATTTGAGGATGTCTGCTGCTGGTAAATCAAATTAATTAACTTTTAGAATAATGTGTGTTGATGTATTCATAATTGTGTAATATGAGGAAAAACAAAGAAAAAAATATAGTTTGGTGTGCATTTTTTAGCTGTAGGCAACATTAAGTGGACTGGCCCATGCTCCATTTAATAACCCAGAAAACATAGGGAATAGCCCTAGTCTTGAAGCATATTCATGAAAAATTCATATAATTAGTATGTAACTTTTTCTTATACTCTGTTTGCAGATAATCACAATGTCTATCAAAATTTATCAAATTAGATGGATGTTGCTGTGCAAAATTCTCAGCTAGAAGGCTTTACAAGAAAATACCTATCTCTTAACCTAGGAAAGGGAGATAACCCAATAAGAAAAAACAGGCCAAGTGGCCGCCAAAGCCAACAATCACCAGCGGAATCCTTACTATTAAAAAAAAAACTAGCACAAAGACATATCGGCACAAAGATACACGCAGAAACATAACTGCAAAAAACGCAATGCTACCATCATTGCGCCAAATCCAAGACCCCTGAAAAATAATCATTTATTATATACTTATTCTAATAAAAACACGAAGAAATAAAGCATCAACTAGTATGTACTGGGCATATTATTATCCTCTCTAGTTTAATTCATTTTTTTGCTATAATACGGTATAGGCATATATCGGTTATATACTGTGTTGTGCTTTATTGCTTGCGTCTTTTTTGTTGTTGATTTTTACTGCAACTAATATAGCAGGTCTTTCACAAGTTAAAATATTGATAATTATGGTGGGGGACCAAATTTTCCTCTCTTCAGTTGGTGGGGGGGGGGCAAAATTTTTAGAGCTTAAATTTAGGGGGACCAAATTTATTTCTCATTGCCCTATCTCAGTATGAGAGAAATGAAGGATGCTTTTGCTTGCATCAATCCTAATAAGTTAATATCCTACTAATGCTCCCCAATTGTACATGAAGGGAATATCGATGATAGGGATTTTTTATTTGGGTCAGCCGAATACACACCACTTGTGCACAGGGATAATAGCCGCATGCCATCAATCAATTCAATTCAAATTCAATTGGGAAGCATAGATAGGATATTAATTCATTAACAATATGAATGGACTAAACAGTTTTAATTCAAACTCATGTATCTTGATACTTTTACAAAGCACATGAACGAAGATTGATGTATCTAAAAAATAACAGTATACCTTCTATTTACCTTTACCTATGCTATTTATAATATCTATATTTTTAAATCAACAAGTATAATAATGTACTTATACTAAGTGCACTATATATATTGTTTTATGGAACCTGTTACTGGGCCCTGTGTATGTTGACTCTGAATTTGAATGCATAAATGAAAAAATTGGGGGTGTCAGCAAAAGTCAATTTGACATCATCACTCACTTCTGAAAATTCCCTAATTACAATTTACAGTATTTCAGCTTTCGAATTTAGAGGCTAACTGTACATATGATGCTAAAATCTGAACACGTGGACTGGTTCTGTGGGTCGCCATATTATATTTTTGCATTCTGGAAGATGCAGGAGAAATGTCAAACTGCAGCACTCTAAAAGCGGATAGAAAATACGTGCATATTTCACGAAGAGCATTACTTGTAGTAAAACAACATTATACACAATCACGTCAGATTAAATAAAGTGATCGGATTACGAAGTCAGATTGTTTCTGTGAAGACAGTTAAAGAAGTCGGAAGTACTTGAGTCAATAATCAACGCACAAAAACATCGGAGTAAAGTTTACAAAACTTGTGTTTTTGTCACTCATAATACTAAAATGTCATTTTCTGTACAAAATATCTTCTAGAAAATGTAAAAACACGGACCTGAAATCTGTACAAAATATCTTCTAGAAAATGTAAAAACACGGACCTGAAACAATCGAAGTTTGTTCACAGTCGTATTTGCATTTGCCAGAAATGAACAGTCTGGCTCGTTTGTGAGTCATATGAGTTTGTCAAATTTTGATAAAAATGATATAGAACGTTTACAAGTAAAGTAATATCGAGAAATAAACATCATGGACGGTAAGTAGCATATAATAAAGTAAAAAAATGAGATTACACATCCAATGTGACTACAATTCACATTTTTCTGTTCTTTGAAAGTAACAACAATATCCGTCCTTCACAATTTGACAACTTATATAGTGTACATTCTGATGTTGGACTTGAATTATTTTAGGATGTGAGTGGTGACGTCAAGTGGACATGTTTCTGTAAGTATATATTTATATTGATATCATATACGAAAACCCATATATTTTTTGCAAGTGGGTGACCAACTATATTGCACAAATCATTTCCAGAACCTTGTCAGTTTGGTCAAATCGTTTGACAATTTTTTAGCATCAACCCTATATCGATATAAGCTACTGGCTCAGTTACTGGAGGACTTAGCACTTCTATTCTATAACACTTGTGCCTATTACATCCTCCTAACCGTTCGTATATCTGAAATGTTTTAGATCGCTTGTGCGAAATCTGCACGCGCAATGTTGGCAAGTCCAAGTGTTCATCTGGGAGATTCTATTTTACAAAGCGGATGAGAAATGGTCTAAATGTTGTCTGCTTCCATACAATCGAATAAAGAAACAAATGGAATACAAGACGAAATCTCAAGTTTATCTGTTGTTTCCATTGTGAAAGTCATTAACAAAGCGACACAAATAGACCTACATCAGTGTATGTTTCACGAAGTCTGTCTCAGGTGGCAGAATATCCATTGAATATGATACCACATACACTCGTCTATTGATAATTGGTACGTTGCCAACTGACACGTGGGGGGGGGGGTGACGTTTCAAAACACAAAAGTGACAGAGAGCTAGCCAACTTTTCAAATATTTTTTAATCTTTCTACTCTTTGTTGACAATCAATTTAAGTAGTGATAAAGAATAGAAATAGTGTATCATGGGCGTGCTCGATGGTTATTTGACGCACGGTTAGTATGGGGAAGTTTATAAATTTTAAAAGATAAACTTTCCTACACTAACCGTGCGTCAAATAACCACTGGGCACGCCTATGGATCATCATGGGGAGCTCTAAGCATATCCTTAGAAACGATCTTCATGTACGAATTTATTACTTCATCTTGTTTCAGTTCATAGACTTCCTAAACCGCATATTCATAATGACCAGACTTGGCCGGATAACGTATTTATCGTCGGGAAGAGGCGGCAGTATGATCAACAGTTGAATTGTCTTTTTTGTGTTCCTAACACATTTACAAACTGCGAAGTAAAGCACTTCTCGGAAGCATCTAGTACCAAAAATGTGTAAAAAAAGAAAGGCTTCTTTCAATTCTGCACATTTTTGTTAAAACATATTTTTTGCAAGTGGGTGACGAACTATATTGCACACATCATTTCAAGACCCCTGTCAGTTTGATCAAATCGATTGACAATTTTAGTTGGCTGTACTTAATCAAATATCAAATAACATTCCCTCAATTTTAGAGACGACAATGCGCGATTCGGACTAGATTGACTATACCGCTGAATCGATGCAGCCAAAACTTTACATAGTGATTGATACAATCACACGATGCATACGCGTATCCCCCTATAAAGCTGATGATACGCAGAAAACCTCGGTGGCCATCTTGAATTGAGTTTAAAAACTACAAAGATCTTCTCCTAAGCCACTTGACATATATGATTTATGGGTTAGCGCCGTTCTAGCGAGTATGTTGAGATTGCTCCAAAAACCAATATGGTCGACATCGACCAATCAAAATTGCCAGAATTTCAAATAGCGAATTTGGACGTGAAAAGGTATATATATGACGTCAGAGCTAAAGATAGAAGTTTGAAAAAAACAAAAAAATACCAACAATTATTTCAATAACCTAGATATATCTATGTAAATAAGAAAGACCATATGATCATGATAGAGTACGACAAACTGGAACTGTATTTAGCCATACGCGTTTGCCCCTTAAATTTTCTTCAGTGGCGTATAAAATTTACTCTAACCTAGTTATACAATTCTGACTTATGAAGGCGTGTGTAGTCCATAGCTACAGGTTGGGAAGGAAACAAATGTAGTCAGGCAAACAATAATTAATACAATTCAGTGTAAAGTTAGGACTCACCATACAAGAAAGGATTCCTAAACCCCATAGAGTACATAACAAAGAGAGCAGGATCTAGGTCTCCTTATACATGTAAATTTGTACTGTTGTTTAAATCCGCTTTCATATTTTGGGTCCAATGATATTTCATCTGTAACTTTTTCTGATGGTCTTTTGTGTTCGATTTGAAAAAATGAAACTGTATGTTTGCTTACTTGTAAATGTCTGTAGGCAGGTGTTTCAATCTGCTGTCTATACACTGTAGTGCGACTCCGTAACGTATCGCCCGCTCCCCATATAAAATGTTTTGGCAACCGTTACAAACAAGAACGTAAATCAGGTTAATTGATTCGCAACACTTATCCGTGTTTATGTTGAAATTGTAATCGACGTCGCTGAAGTGGAAAGACGTGAAGATGAGACAAGTAATAGAGTTTTTTTTTTTACTTTTTACCCCACCTAATTCTGCAAATCCGGGTGAGAAACGAAATAGGAGAAAAAACTTGAAATCACTCATTTGTTTGAAAACATCACGGCTGAGAGATGAACTGAAACAACAATCACAAAAAGATCCGGTTGTGCAGTACCCTACGTTGCAGACCGTATGCTGCGTGGTTTAGATGAAGTATACTCTAATATTCCAGCTAAGACACGAAGCTAATTATCTACTGTTTGCAGGGTAGTTTTTCAGGAAAAATATCCAGATTTATCAACAAAATTCTGATATGGGTAATCCAGGAGTAATATTGTATGCTTATTTTCCACCGGCGCTAACCAAGATTGCTACATCTGAACGTTCATACACGGCCTTGGTGGAGTTTAGAATATTTATTACTTATTATTATTTATTTATGACATAAGATGTCCATCGGACATCTTTATAAATATTTGATTTGATTTGATTTGAAACTTCATTCACCAGATATGAATATACAAATATGTGAACATAGATATTTGACATAATTTCATCGAGGCGGGAGTAAAACCCCGAAGGGCTTGAAGCGTGTAGTTAATAGCATACTTCCATTGAGTGTGTGTACCGGTATCCGAAACTACTGACAATTCTTCCAGAAAATTTATCTCAATTTTGTCGTATTTTCCTAGATTCCCCAGTAGTATAAGGCAGAATTACACAGTCACATATCCCAGCATTTCGAGATAGAAATGGGAATAAAAGTGGAAGTTGCAAATTTCATGTTCAGTATATACCTGGGCAATAATTCAGGTAATTCAACAAATTACATTCGTTTATGATGATATGTTTTATGTTTCTCCCCTCGCATTTAATTCAGTGATTCATAAAAGCCTCATAAACCATCGTCAAAAATAAAAATGTGAAAATAATGCTGTAATATGCATTGTAACCAGACTGACCCATATACTTACCGATATTAAACCCGTAACGAGTAACACGGAGAAAGTCTGAAAAATGAATGATGGACAGAGATTAGCGATTCAGGATAATTTCAAATTGCATTTACGCCAGGATTCAAAGTGAGCCGAGCTACGATAGCTCTGCTGAATTACGGTTGGTAAATATGCCGAGTCATAAAATATTACCACTGTCATAAAACATTAGCTCTGTCGTATATGCAGAAGCGTGAAATGGGGTGACATTTACCGTATTTATGTATTTTTTATGTGATGCCAAATTGCAATATGGTGGCAATAGTATCATTCGAGATAGGTATTTGACTATAGACGCTATACTTCTCAATGGACGACAGCTGTCTACGGAACGTCCTATGTGATGGTTATATCCATCGAATCAAGGGCAGTCACACAAGGAGATTCATAAAATACATACAATTGAAAAACATGCTCAAGCAAGATTCAGATGACATGCTACGATATGCACAATTGATCAAAAAGTCAGATATCACATGTTCGACTTTACCGGCACTTTTAAAGTCTTAAATTTCCCGTCAAAACACAAAATTTGTTAGCAGTGTTCACTAATCAAGTAGTATACCAGTCCACATTGATAAAACTAACCCCAACTGTTATACTTTGTATGAGACAAGTTCTACAAGTGAAACAGAATAATACAAACTCACCAATAACACGGCTACTCTCATCTTGCAGTGTTATGCTGTTAAGCAGAAGTCGAATAATCAGTGGATCAGTTCAAGTGAACTGCGTTGCATGTTATATTTATACTTCACCCGGATGTTGTATAGGTTACATTATTTGTGAACTCCGTTGTCAATCGAATCTTTATGTAGGAGTGGCTAAATTAAGAAATATTAGCCAAAGGCTAAACTCAAACCTGTTATGTTGGCCGAAAGATAAACGGCGATGGCTCTATACGGTCCAAATTCATTTTAAAAAATCACTCCTGCCTAAGTGTTTGGAATAACGCGCTTGGTTATCGTTTGCGATGGTAACCATATTTCTGAAACCAATGGTAATCAAGTCGCAAAAATGATACGGTATCTAATAACCTGTAAACACAACGTTTATAGAATAGCCTGGGTTTGTCGATGTAAATTCGGAACTGTATTATATTCACTCTACTGTCTGACGCGTGACCCGCTTCACACGTGAATATCTGGCTAGCAGAATTTCATTTATGCTTATATTCTTAACTTATACGCTTAATCTTAGAGCTCTGATATGACTCGAAGGCACGTCGATTATATAGTCACGGCTATACTAGAGCATTATCCAGGCCTGGGCCGAACTTCGCGTGTTTACACTACAGAAATTAGGAGGTGAAAAGTATCCGGATCATTTTAGTTAGCAAATATTGGCGATTTTAATTTGATGTTAAAATATTAAAGTGTAACCGCGCCTTATGACAAACTGCTTGGTGGTGCGGTATGCCAAAGCGAATTCCCTTGACTGGCAAAGCCAGACGAACACATCTTCACAACGTCAAGGATTCTATTTGTGAGCCAAAGGCGAACCCTTGACCATCTTGCATAGCAGACCGCGTTCCGCCCACATTCCAGTTACGTGACCTAGAAAAACTGCGCTGATGGTAAAATACGTTAGGGTTTTACTTTCTGTGCTAATTCGCTGATACCGAATGTAAAATGTTTAATCCAAGCCTGCATAACAATAAAATATTGTAGAAATCTGTGAGTTATTTCAGCCAATTCAAGTCCTTCAGTGGGAAGGTGAGGTCGGAAAACACTGACATCGCGGACCGCCTTTAAAATTTCAGTGTTTCCTACATTTGCCTGGCTTGCTGGATGTTTGATGGTAGATGAATGGGTTTATTTTTTCTTCAAATAGATTTTGTTTTAAACTATCTTTCCTTTATATTTATTAATGTTCATGGTTGTTGAAAATGTGCATGTTCATCTGCCACCGGGTATCCCACAAGCTACATGTATGGTGTTTTCGAAGCTCGTCACTGTCACCATTTGTCGCAGTAAACAAGTGATATGATTGGTCAATATATGCAGGATGTTGCTTTACAGCTGAACAAGATACAGTGCCCAAGCGTACCAGGGGTATCTATCATAGAGATACCCCTGGTTTAGAGGTATCTATCATGCAGATACCCCTGGTTTTAGCGAGGGTGGACGAACACGGCATGTAAAGTCGGATTACATACAGGATTTCACGCCTTGCGAGCACAATTAAATTAATGACAATTCAAGACGTGATTGTAAGGGGGATGAAACGACGTCAAATATTGGAGAAATTATCAATTCGATGATGGATGTCGATTTAATTGTACCGTACCGTTACAGAAATACGTTAAAATAAGCCGACATCGCTATATTATATATTTACTGTGAAAATTCAGACGTTTTATTAGAACGAATGGTGCATGCAGCGGTGATATATTCTTATAGACATTTCCTGTTACACTAGTGTCGGCTCTATTGTCCCTCGCGAGGTTTTCTTTCTCGCGAATCACTCGGTTTGCAATGGGCTTTACTTGCAGCAACAGCCCGGTGTTGAAGTTGTCGAAATCCGAGGTTATAAGTTGGACACACAGTTAATGTTTGCAACAACGAACAAAGTAGTAGGAAAATGAATGAATGATATAACATCAGCTAAGAATGAATCTTGTGACTCGCGTACCCTATTGGTAAAACAGCTGGCACGAAGTTTATATACACTGCATAGACCCAATCCACCTCACCAGTGGGACGATTGATGTGCATATTTCCAGCTCGAGTTGTGAAAACGGGGACAACTCTTGTCATTCACCGAGTAGATGAATTCGCCGTTCTAACCAGCTGCACGCAGGTGCACAGTTTAAGAATAAGCTGATTGCGTTCACATTGGGACCTGTAATACACACGAGTTTAAATGTAAATTAAAAATATCCATGAAAAACTGAAAATTAACTCAAAACTTGTGTTGTCTCGAGGCAATATTAACGCATATCTGATACACCGTGAGCTAACTATAGTGTCACTTTCCCCCTGTCGCCAATGATTTCCTGGAAACCTATCATATGCCAAGTTGAAAACAACTTGTTTCTAATCTGGCCATGGGGGTGATTGAGATTTATGGGACTTTGAAACACTGAATTGTAAAAAGATGGTAAAGATAGTAAAGCACCATGTGAATAGTTATAGTACTTCATATTTGGTAATTTTTGGAAGGTTATATATGCACTAATTGCCTGTAGCGCACTTTATTGTTAAAAATGACATTTTCGCCCTCCTCTGAGCTTTATGATCAATATCATAAATAATCACATTATTTCTGCTCAAATCACGTGGAAATGTATAGGTCATGCTATATTGATGACCGGAGATCATTTTTTTTTTTTACTTCTTGAAAACATATTTAGGGGCGGTCAGCATCGGATGTGGTCGAACTCTGAACACAAGAACACAGTTTTGGAATGTGGTTAATATATTAAAAACTCCACGTGAATAGTTATAGTACTTGAAATTATGGCATATTTGGTATTTTTGGAAAGGTTATAAAATGCACGAAATGGCTATATTACAAATTTCCAAGCACTAACACGGGTATAGATAGAAAAACACCATATGAATAGTTGTTGTGCTTCAAACTATGGCATTTTTAATATATTTGGAAAGGTTATACTAAATGACCGTATGACATTTAAACACGTTTAAGGCGATTTTGACTTCATGACGACATAATTATACGACAACAGTGTTCAAAAGTTTCGCTCTCGGCTATCTATCATAGTTAAATTAATTTTGCTAAAATCATCTGAAAATGTATTGGACATGCATATCTGATGATCTAGATCAGCTTGTCAGCATAATGAAATGTGGCCAAATTTCCAAGCACTAGTACAGTTCTGGAATGGGATATACATAGAAAAAACACGATGTGATTTGTTATTGTACTTCTAACTATGGCATATGTGATATTTTTAGAAATTCTCTATAATGCACTAAATGACTATGACATTTAAGGCCCTATTCCACTCGGCCATTTGTTGGACATTGGAAAACTCAGTTTGACCAAATGGAAGAAATGGATACTATTAATTTTTGTTGACAGTAAAAAACACTGTCAGGGTATCAGTGATGTGGTATTATTTATCTGAATAAATGAAAACACAATACGACTGAAGTGTTATTTTTAGGCAAAAGTTGAAAAACAATAAATACATATCTTTAGTAAATGAACGAACTCTGAATAGGAGCCTAATATAATGTTCTGCTGTGTGATGTTCAACACGGGCATAGCATGATTAGCATATAAACAAGCATAGGGGATTACCATCCCGAAATTCGAAATGAACATGTGCCTCGAACGTCGCCATTTTGAAAAAGTTGAAGCAGGATATGCTTAAGAAACTTCTCAAATCGACGCGAGAAGATAGACGAGTCTACTTTTTTGCAGGGAATTCGCCAGAACTTTTGCCAAAAGAATTGAGTGTGTGAAGGCATTCGAAATACAAGCGATCGCATTGTGTTCCATATGATCCGAAGATACCTTCTTTCTTCATCAGTATTCTGGCGAACAGGAAGTCGGTGTACATGGAGAGTATCCATCCGCAGTGCAGACAGATAACTGCACGTCATTGGGTTTTTTTAAAAGCGTCCAGTGACTCAAAATTAATAATTAATTTCATTAATACAGTAAAAAACTTGTTTTAAACCTATGGAATTACTAATTATAAAACTTGGAGGTAACTCCACAGCGATACTATTTTTACAGCAGGATTAATGGCGGAGCACGGTGAACAGATTGGAGGCATTGTTTTGGGTGACAGCTGATAGCAATTGAGGTCTGCAAGGTAATTATAACAGAATCGAAGTACTGATTACTCCAGAGTAATATTAAGAGCCATTGTGGATGTTTTTGTGCAGAACGAGGATGCCATTCCTTTATTATAGAGTCATGTGACACAGGACTAAAGTTGAAACTGAAGGTTGTTCATGATGTTGAAGATAAGTCTAACCAGGTAGAACATAGTTTTGAAGTGATTTCTGTGCAGAATGTCGACCAACCGGAGAGGTTCTGCCCATCAGGGTGACCCCGAGTAGCCAGACGGTACGGCTGGGATCAAAGTCAGCAAGTGCGAATCCACCGGATTTAGGCTTATTCACTTGAGCCTTCTACAGGAACATTACTGCCACATAGCTTCACATAAAGTGCAGTGTGAGAAGTGTGTTGCAAAAGTAAAGTGTGGTGAAAAGGGTTTCCATATAATGGATGAAATTTCGAAGAAAGGGTTGACTTCTTACCTACATATACACAGTGCCACAGTGATGATGACGGCCAGCAGTGTCACGAGATCAACGTACGTGACCACGTGGTGGTGGTGCAGCCCACTTAGCAGAATGCGCTGTAGATGAAGCAGATCCAGCCGAATATATGTTGCTGTCACAAAGTGAAGTTTGGAAGGAGGGAAATTCCCCCGCGAAAGAGTTGGAATCGCGGAAGGACAGTGGTCTAAGTTCATCCTCACTAGATGACGAGATGCTGAAAGAGATTAACTTCATCCTTGACAGAATGTCCCTGAAATCTAAACGAATCTTCGGCAACTTCACCGCTAATGTTGCTGAGTCTTGGATGAATGTACGTGCTAAACTTGACGGGGATAAATTCCACAATAGGTGTGCTCGTGGTTCCTGGTAAGCCCGATGCTATGGTGGGGCGTTGGGCAACAATCTGGGCGTATCATGGTCTCCTACAGTTTGGGAGATGGTGACAGGGATTGTTGCTGGAGATTCATTTCATGGGCTGTATGTTCAGCGGAGACAGCAGTTAGTACATGCAAGGAAATACGACGCCAAATCAGAAGTCAAAACGAGAAAATGGAAGAGGAAACTTGGAGCCGCTAAGGAATCCTCTTCGAAAGGTGCACGTTTGGCATAGGGGAGGACACATAGGATGTCGTACCAGACAGATCTCCTGAAGCACTGGCTACATTGAAGGATGATTTTTTCAAACAGCATGTAAATATCTCAGCGGACAAACTTTGACAAAAGAAGTCACAGAATACTCTGTGGCATACAGAGAAGAAACAACGTCTCACTTCTCCTAACTTTGCAGATGTAGCAAAACGCAATCCCAGCACACCAGTCTTGCCGCTGACGAAGATACTTCTGTACGATTCGTTCAGTGACAATCGATTCACCCGTTACGGATTGCAACAAGAGGATGTGACGATGCTGGAATACACCATGTGGAAGGCAGAGCGGTGCTCTAATGTAAATGTGACCAAAATGGGCTTATTCATTTCAATGGAGAACGCTTGACTTGCAGCATCCACTGATGGTAAGGTCAGCGAAAGGACCAGTCTCGATGCTGCCCATCAATCAGGATTGCTGGAAATAAAAAATGTCCTCAGAATAAACCAACTTGCCTGCAGCTGCTAAACCATGAAGTCCTTCTGTCTGGAGCTTGTGGATGGAGATCTGCAACTGAAACATGCACACTCATATTACTCATAAGTCCAAGGCCAATTGAATGTGATGGAAATGCCATAGTTGGACTTTGTAGTGAGAACAACCAAACCATACCAAAAGCATGTTGAACGTATCGTGAGACATACAGATCTTTGGCGCCGTATCTGTCCAAAGCTCATCGCCTTCTATGACAAAGCATTGTTGGCTGAGTTCGCCGATCCTTGGCATGGGAAAATCCCAGGGATTCGAGAGCCCGAACTTTGGGTATGTTCTTCATCTTTGCATAGTTGCCATGTACCATGTTATAGAAAAGGTTATAATTTTAACCATGACAGGCATTTCCATTTAGTTCATATTCATTATTCACATAACACTCACAGATATATATATATTAATTATGCATGCTGTACATTATCACATGCTCATTGCTTTTCCATCTTCTGTTCAGTTTCAGGATGACAACAAGGTGTGTGAACAAAAACAGGGAAAGGTGAAGGCATGTTCTAAATCAAAAAGAAACAGAGAAAAACCAACTCCCCAACCTTCGTTTTCAACATCACTTGCTGGCCATAAAATTCAACATCACAGTCATCCCCATCTTCACTCCCATGTAGACGATTATCACGACGACAGGTCAGACAGAAATCTGTTGAAAAGTGTACATCGCTTCCATCAACCTCCTTGTATCTCAAGTTTTAAATTTTATATTGATGTACTGCAATTAAGTTGCGTAGCAAACGTTCATCAATCCCCACTTCATATCAGCTGTATGATGCTACTAAATCAATGTCATCACATCTCCACCATTTGTCTCCCTACAGGATTTGTTCTGAAATTACAACACATATAACGGAAGTGGGAAGAGGTGCCGACATACTGACAGAGCCACATGACTTCACAGTATAATCTTCTGGTTAACCTATTCTAAAGCACATACCAAGAATCTAACGATTCGTGATATGTGTTGTACCTCAAGTACGCTTTTATTGTACCTGTTCATGTGGCAACCTGGATGACATGACCACACGGCCCCTAGAAATCAACTAGAAAGTCCTATGTGGTAGAGACGGTGACCCCATTGCTGTATATGAGGTCCTATACAAAGACAATCATGAATCCTATGAGATTGATCATCTCCTTGAGGATGTCCTTGCCTCTAATGTGAGATTTGTGGATATGTGTAAGTACCTTGTTATTTCATTGATGACTATCATACATGTGCATGTCATCTTTACATAATTATGCGATTGTAATCATGCTTCTGTGATAAATTTCTCAGAAGAGCCTCTCAAGTGCACTAATCGCTTCTTGTACATGACAACAGCAATTCCAATGACCTTATTTCTCCATAAGTAAATCCTTTCAAATCTTACACAACTGAGGCGAATTTGTCCATAACCAATACATGGGTCAAAATATGAAATTCCGTTCCTGAAATACAATTTGTATCGTATTATACATTAATAATTAAATGTAAAATGTATTATGTATTATCTATTTTCAATGGACAATGGAATAGGTCTTTGGATTATGGACGCGGATATTCTCTAATGGACGACGGCTGGATTATGAATGACGGACTAGACGCTTGTAATTGACATCTATCATAGTTAGTTGACAAGTTCGTAATTCATATGAGTAATGTTATGTTTATTTCGTTTCAGAGGTCTGTCCTATTTCTTTGTGTGTAGATCCACGAAGACATCTTTTGATTATATTGTTGTGGTGTCAACTGCTGGTATTTTTCAGAATTATGGAATTTTACTACAATCTAGCTTAATAAAGCTGTATGCTTGTTACAGGTTGTATCTGTAAATGTATGTATTTTGTTTATTCCACCATGCTGAATGATAAGCCATTGCATCAGAGTCTGAAATAAGTAAACTTGATTTGATCAGTCAACCCAATTAAATTACATCATACAGATATTGTAACATAAAGAGGATAACAACCTTTCATCAAAGAAAATCCGATTTTAATCAGTCATGTCTGGTGTGTGACCCCTATTTCAAGCACTGCTGTATAGTAATATAATAATATGCAAAGGCCGGGAAAAGTTTTACTACCTCCACCTACCACTTGTCCAAAATACATTCCTGTAATATGGTTGTTGAAATGATTGCTTCCATTTTCACCTTCATATATTAAAACATTTTGAAAAGATGTTCTCCAAATACTGTACCTTAAGAAATTGTTTCTGTAATTTCTACATTGTCATCCCCATACTTTCTTCTGCCAACTTAAAAGAAGTACGGCAAGAATTGTAAATGACTGTTTTTTACTTCAATAATGCCCATGTATACAATATATGTAAGATAGTTTAAAAATCAGGGACAATTTCAACTCGTGAATGAGCATGCGCATGATGAAGATAATACATCCGCACATCTATTTTTCTTCATTATAGATTTTTGACCAATTTCATTTATGTGAGGCTATTGAAAGAAGGTACAATTGTTGGTAAGTAACTGTACATTCTCATATTGATTATCATATTCATCTTCATTTTTTATTTACTCATTATGTGTACTATACAACATATACTGGTATATAAATATGAACCATTTGTATTCTGAAAGTGTGACTTTGGAAAATCCAGTTCCTAATACAATAATAAAATGGCCGACTGCACTAAGGCCCTAGATAGAGAATCCCAGTACGTTTGACTTGAAATTATACACATAAATAAAAATCCACAAAACAATTGATATATTTTACTGTGGAGGGAAATTACTAAATCCAATATAAAAATTATGACTGACACAAATATATATAGTTCTACGATGAATATATTTAACAAGCGTTCAAAGTCTAAACTCTCTTCATCATGAGGTAGTCACAACGGCACTTAGTTACAGAAAGAATAATTCATATTTACACTGTACTGTTCACATAATTTGTGTATACCGCCAATTTGTGAATATATACCAAGTGGCTAAAGAAAACAAGTGACAGAGTATTCATGTACAGTAAACACAGGTCAATTTTGAAAAGAACCATGAGAGGTTAAATCCTACATCGAAGTGGAATAGACGAGCCGTTTAAATTAAGATTCGGCTTTCGTTCAGAAATATGGTTTAAACACTATTTTTATTACCCTTGCGGATTGGTGAGCCGGACAAAGCCTATCTGAGCATCTCTCCAGATCACATTGCGTCAAACTGAAAGTTCAATAGTAAAGTGAATTTCTCCTCCGTGCAACTGCCCCACACCTCGACTGCATAGTCAAAAATAGGAAGACTGAATGATGAGGATTTTATTTTCTGTATCTCATCTGATAAACATTGATAGCTGCTGCAGATAATCAAGGCCCTGCGTCGGGGTGTGTTGAGAACATTTCATAGGGACAAAACTTGACCATTTAAACAAACTCATTCTTGCATACAGTAGGTAAAAGCGATAATAATCTATGTTTTTATTGTAATGCAGAGAAAGAGTTATTTATGTGCCCTATTATCCGAAACTATGCTTGGAAAGGTTATCGGAAGTCTGAAACGTTAAACATTGAAAGGTAAATATATATGTCGAGCAATATATCAACCGATCTTTAACCAGCAAAAATTAGGGTGGCTAATATTAATTGTGTATCCTCATGAATACGTCACCTATATATAATGATGGACGTTTCTTCTGTTCTATGTACGTTTCTTTGTGTGTATTTTTCTGTATGTAACAAGAAAGTCTCCAAAGTTTCCAAATTATCTTTTATGCACGATGTTTGTATGTTTAGGTATATATGTCTGTGTACTTATGCATCTGTCTATATGTATGTTTGTTGCATTATCATAATAATAATAATAATAATAATAATTAAAAAAATCATTCATTCCATCTGGATAAAAGTACAGAATATACCTCCACATCACAATGAAATAGTTGACATATTAGGAGTTATCACTATCTTCAACTCCTTTCCTGAAATTATTATAAACTGGCACTGCGATCTCGTCTGTAGTTTAAAAACCATCTGAACGAATTGTTGTACATCACCGTACACCGAAATTAAACAATAATAGACATTGCAACAACAAGAGCGAAGCAATGCTTTCTTCACCTCGTTAGTACAGGCATGTAACTACATGTATGCCAGCAAGACATCGTGTTCCAAAGACATCAAATCCGTACCGCTGATCAGTATTCTTAATCCATATCATCGTTATCTAGTGTATAATGTAGCTCAGTCAAGCTTTGATTGTATGTGTTCATATGAACACTATGGGGATCTTGATATACATGGGTTCATACGGCCCTAGCCCCGGGTTAAACGGGACTAGAACTCGTGGACGAAAACCCCATCCTAGTTTGTGTATGCAATTGGTAGGTAACAGATTCGGGCTTTGTTCCTTACATATACATGCCGATATAATACCCTGTCATCTTGGACATGCTTTCAGATATGTCAGAGTGGCAGATTAAACGGTCTGATTCGTATGTCCGTCGCCCTTGAAGAGTGTCGGCAACAATGCTGATTGCTTGATTTACAGGTACTGTATCAATAAATGACAACAATCTAGTTTGCGTCAGTGCCTTGCTGCATATACAATGGTCTGTGCCGTGTTAAATAGGGTATTTTCTGGATCATGTCTCATGCGCATTATAGCAGGTGGAGGTCAAAATTCTACAATTCAATTAATCTGCCACCTCCCTCATGTAAGACGACATTAAATGACAGAGCCATGGACTGGCACAGCTTTTAAGCTTTTGTTTGGTGTGTCTACCGAAAGTATATGGTTTTCCGTGGATTTATTCTTTGAGAACTTTGACCATTCATTACTCTCATTTAAAGCTAGCTCCGGTGGGGCCTTACTCTCGTCCAAATCTCCCTCCAACCTCTGTCACATACCAAAGGATTCAGCGTGGCGCTGAGCTGAAAATATTCAGATTTTGATCGCCTATATTATGTCAATGTAATGACTTTGACACAAACCTGGCAGAAAATCCTTCGAACAGACATTGGGGACGCATGTTGGTGATTTTATGATTGATGAAACATGATTTTGTGTGAGATTGCGATTTAGCATGCCCGTTAACGAGAAGCTCGGGCAATTTCAACGATCATGTGTGCGAAACGGGAGATAAATTAAGCCCATAGATACAAGATAGGTGGCTTTCTTTCACAGTAACCTACTGCAAAGCATAATTACAGTATAATACCGTTGAAACTCTATTACATTATATAGAGTAACTTACTGTATATGTTTTTAAAATCGAGTATTTTATTGACATGAATATAAAATACAGTACAATAAACACTTTTACTGTAAAATTGGCATACTGGGGACCAAAAGTTTCGAATTTGCTTTTTAGGGGGTGGCCAACATTTCTACATTCATTATTTTGTAAAGCAAACATCTTAAAAACCCTAATTCAGCGATAACCTTCAATAAACTGGATAGCTTTACTTATCAATTTGTACGTCATCATGAATAGGGAGGACGTTCTAATTTTCGAGCAATTGTGGGGGGGGGGGGGCAAAATATTCCATGTCTGCTCTTGGGTGGGGGGGGGGGACCATAATATTTACACATTCAATGTGGGCGGACAAAACATTTTTTGTGGCCTACTGATCGGAATCCCCACTGGTAAGAAATTAACCGTCCTTAAAAAAGAGAAATATCCATTCTGTTGCTTCGTGGTTGTCTTCTTTCAAAATTATCTGTTTGATGACTAATTTACAGTAACTAAATATTAATCCATTTTTTACAGTAAGTTACTGGCTCCTTCGCTGCCAGTAAGTTACTGTAATAATTCCAGCAATAACCTGCTGTAAAATTTACAGAATACGTAGCACTACCACGAACGCGATACCGGAAAACTGGTACCGGTACTTTAATAACAAGCTATTTGGCAGGGCCGTACGAGGGAATCTCTCATAAGCCATGTGATGTTAAATATGCGCAGTGCAATAAAATTATTGTAAATGTTACAGTAAGTTACTGCCACATTTGCTGTCAGTAACTTATTGTAAAAAGTACCAGTTTTTCCGGTACCTGCGTTCGTGGTAGTCCAACGTATTCTGATATAGTAGCTGGACCAGACAATGGAGCCTCTCGCTCGTAACTGCGAATTTCCTCTCTGACATTTCGTCCATGGTCACTTAATTTGTATCAATTTTATACACATACCAGGGTGACCAATCCAGATTAAACTCATGGGTCATTCGACCATCGGGCTATCGTGGCGGTAAATGAGTGGAACATGTTTCCGGTCAAAGGATCGCTATCAGCGAAACGTTTGAGAATCAATTTCTAGAAAAGCAATGTTTATCCACTACTTTTGGACATTGTATTACACTGACAAGGACCTACATGTACATGTATCTTTGTTCAGATGAGTAGCTGGATGTAGATATTCTACCACGGCACAGAAAAGGCCTGTGAATCCAGCTCTATTCGAAAATTGTCCTTTACATCGAGTAAAGCTAAAATGAAAAAAGTGAAAACAATTGATCTCATTTCCGAAACTCCACGGCATTGTTCATGTTTGACTATTTTAGTCGATCAATAATGTGCACCCCGTGGTAGTGTCGTGTGTTCAAATGAAGTTCGAAAGTTCGGTACATATGATATTAATTAGATGTATCATGATCAGAATTAGTTTCATACGGATAATTCTCAGAATGCTAAAAGCTTGGGCGATGAATTGACCGGATTTGACGATGCTTTAGCACATGAAGCACCATGAAGTTTCAGCGTCGGGCCTTACAGTCTGTGCTTCTGAATACGAACTTACTTTTTAAGAATATTAACCGAATTTTACCAAGGGCCGTTTCTTACATCTGGCGATATCGCAACTCATCAATTTCCACAATATGTGTTGACAGAGCTGTTAATCAGTTATTCTTTGATATTTGATCTAATTCTGCTTAAGCAATGTGGTCATTCCAGTCAACGTGTTCACATGAATAGTTCCAATAAAGCATGATATGGAACATCGCAGGAATCACATTTGAATTTTGGATATCTTTGGGTATAACGTAATCAGAATATCGGCCTGTCAAGCGGGCTCCTTGTCAGTTTGCCCTCAAATACCCCGCCACTATGGCATGTAATCTCCTACCAGTTAACGGACTGTGTATCAAATTAGCACCTGCAGTAGGTTGACTGTAATTGTATAACATATGTAATCAGGTCGTTATTGATCAAAAACTGATATGAAAGGCTTCTTAGTCTGAAATTATAACATTCGGTGTGGGATGTTGACATGAACAAATGATGTTAGACTGATGACGTTATTAGGCGGCAATAGCGATGGGAACATAGAATGGCACATTTTGACTTGAAGGAGGAATATAGGAGTCCTAACCACTTACTCAGCTCTCCTACAATGAGAAGTATAGGAGTCCCAACTACTTACCCAACCTTAGAATGCGCAGTAAAGGCGTCCCAACTACATACTCAACCCTCGCTCTAATTTAAAATCCATTAGCTATATGATGATATGAGTGTATCTATCTTAATCTCAATATAATTTATTTCTTTCGGAGTCTTTGCGTACATGATGTCATATGTTTTTCCTGTCTTGTTTTCACTAGTTGACTGTGTTGCGACATTGCATAGATCCCATTTCATTTGCGCTTTATTGTGTTTATTTCATTGTTCATCATATTTATTTCGCTGTTCGTATAAGATTGGCATCGTTGAAAAGGGCCGCTGTTAATCTTCCAGTAATCTGATCATCTCTAGTGCAAATTTATCTCCAATTTAGATGAAAACTCCGGCTGATCAAGAACTGATTTGTGTTGGCCTAATGTGAACCCATACTGTTTTATCGATCAGAAAATAAAGGGCTGATAAGCTAGAAATTAATTCTGCTGGCTTCGTGCTTCGTGAATGGGATAACATACGACTAAAAAGTATAGATACATAGATATTGCATAGATCCCATTTCATTTGCGCTTTATTGTGTTTATTTCATTGTTCATCATATTTATTTCGCTGTTCGTATAAGATTGGCATCGTTGAAAGGGCCGATGTTAATCTTCCAGTAATCTGCTCATCTCTAGTGCAAATTTATCTCCAATTTAGATGAAAACTCCGGCTGATCAAGGACTGATTTGTGTTGGCCTAATGTCAACCCATACTGTTTTATCGATCAGAAAATAAAGGGCTCATAAGCTAGAAATTAATTCTGCTGGCTTCGTGCTTCGTGAATGGGATAACATACGACTAAAAAGTATAGATACATAGATACCACTCAGAGTTAAGTGTGATAGCTGGTTGTTAACACAGGTGGTAGTTTATTTAATGTGAAATCATTTATGATAGAGCACTGATATAACCTTTCTATAAAAAGAATCTTCACCAAACAATCAAATCTAGGGAACAATTGCCTTGGGCCAGGCTGTTATAGAGCGCCATAGCGGGGGAAGGAATAGAGTGTTCATGCTCAGCCAGCAGATATATAGTCTGACAAGCAACCAGAGGATGCTAGGTTCCCCGCCGAAATGGCAGCGATGGTTTCAGCAGCGGTGTTGGTGTCCGGGTTATAGATGAGAGATACAAGGGCTGCTGGCCATACATAATCAGACGGTGGGGCAAATGAACTTTTAAGAAGAAACAAGGAAACGTGTGAATAAATCGACTTCAGGCTCAGTGGAAATTATATAAATTTACTTTGTACATTTTCGATCTAGTCAATAAGATACCTCTGATGGGTTTAACAGATACGCACTTCAGGTTTGCACGAACTAAGGATATGTAAAGCATCTAGCTGCAGTACTTTTGAGTGATGCACATGAACGCTTGAGAAGATCGAGAATATATAGTTACTGTCTATCTAGCCAGTGTGGTGACACCAAGATATTTAATGCTGTCAGCTCTATCTATTTTGTTTCTATCACTATCATAATCGGAAATATCTCGCTATTAAAGGTTGTTCGTAATAGTAATAAAACATCCAATTCTACCGATTGTCAATTGTCACAGCGTACACCACTCCGTGAGTCTGTGCAAATCCTCCTGTAGAATGCAACAATATTCAACAGAGTTTAAAGTTTGCTAACGTCAGCGTACACACTGTGTGACAATGTACTTCAGATTCACGCTGTATGAGGGAGAGGCTAGGTTAACCCTATCTGCCCTGGGCTTGGAACTATACCCTTTGGTCAAACTCTACTAGAAAATGTTAAAAAATCCAAGATGGCGACTCTGATGACGTCAAAATGACGTAATTTAAACAAAACGGTCGATTTTTCGAATTTTTCATTTATGCAATTTATCCCGATAAACTGCGTGATAAATTAGCAAATATTAATGTGATGTGAAATAAAGTAGTTTTTGCCAACTTTTCATCGCGGAAAAGCAGAAATTTTGAAGAAAAATAACAAAAACATAATTTAGCTGGTACCCCACGTAACCGCCATCTTGAATTTACCCATGATCCTCGACTCGGGGGTTATGCAAATATGCTCAAAATGACCCCAATATGATAAACGCTAAAGTCACGAAGTATCAGCTCTCAATTGTTTGTCGTTTCGGAGATAGCGCAGAAAATTTGGAAGGGGGAGCCACTTTGGGCCCTCAGGCCTCGTAGGATTAACTGGAATGTAGGAGCAGAAATGACGTTGCTCCTACTATATATATTATCCTTAACCTAACCTCTTCTCCGTACAGCGCATTAATCTGGAGTACGTGGTGAAAAAGTGGAACAGTGCAAGGATATTGCAGAATCTCGAATACAAGAATTAACACCATTGATGAACTACAGAACGAGTAGGGATCTGGCCGACAATAAGTGACCGTTCTGGGGGGAAAACGGTGCTAGTTTCCTTCCTGAACAAGATAAGTGGTCATCTCTATTCAACGATACCGATGTGCTATGGTCATATCTGATTCACTGACTACTACACCATTATCTGGATGTATGTCAGAGAGTTGCTGATGTATTTCAGGCGAGATTTGGCTGTGATTGTTCATATGCACACAGTGGTCATATGAACACAGTGAAGATCTTGCACATACGGTGTTTATGTTAATCCAGTATCGGAATTTGACACATTGTTGTCAGACACATTGTGGGAACATTGTCAGAATTTGAGAGCCAATTAATGCGATACTGTTTTGTGAAGCTGAATGAAATCGTTACAGGATCCAGCAAATGCTACTAAGCCAGATATGCACGGACCTGCTGCAATATTATATACAGCATATGAAAGACAGATGTCTACTACAGAAAGTCGTTTATGTGATTGTAAATAATGTAAATGATTGTTCAACTCATTCATCTGGGCGTTCACGCGTTGTCCACGCAGTCCTTGGCACCAGCTTATAGTGGAATTACGCCAAGTAACGTTACGCTGGAGATAAAAGCGCTACTTTTGCCGTGAGTTTGTGATATTACTAGATTACAGGCCTATACAATGACAAAACAATCCATAACGCAGGCTGTCGGTGTTTCTCAACGTTTGTCAAGATGTAACCCGATACCATAGAACAGATTTTACTTCCATGCCAAGGTATTACAGAGAGATAACAATGAAGATTGATATTAATTGCCGTGTCCTGTCAATAGTATGAATGTCCAGAGGGTACAATTCGACAGATATGATTTAATTTATACACTCATGTTTTTCATGACGCGATGATTATTCCTCAATAAATATCCCGCCATTACTCAATCCGTAACCAATGTCTTCCTTATAGGAAGATGGGATCAAGGTTCTCATAACTAGTCCACGATTTTCAATATAGACGGCGTTTTCGAATTTTCGCAACGCTAGGAGTTTGCTCGAATACAAAATCTTTATGTGACAACCATTCTAACCTGCGTAGAACTTTGGCCTTGTACCTAGCCACATGTCTCCGAGAACTAAGTCTTTTAACTTAGTTAAACTAAGAAAAACGCTACTTTTTCTGGACTCTCTATACTACAATCTCTCATCAGGACTTTATTGACCGTCTTAGTTCATTAATAGTATCCGTGTTCAAGAAAATTGATCGCCGATATATTAATGTCAGAAGCCAAAGAAACATTCTTTAGCTCTACTACACACAAGGGATATCATTCATGGGATGTTTCTTTGTTTATAGAGTTGCTTGAATTTCGCATTAATAATATTTATGTGAAATTTGGCAATATAATATATCAACTGCAAATAGGTATTTCAATGGGCACTAATTGTGCACCCCTATTGGATGGCCTATATCTTCTCTCTTATGAATACGACTAAATACAGACGCTTTGAAAATAATTTCAAAGGAGGTAAAAGCATTTGGGGAAAGGTATTGCGCCACTATTTCTAAGAACTCTGGCGTTGAATGTATGTGGATATTGAAAAACTCAAAATGTCTTACGGAAGAACTTGATGCTAAAGGTCACATACCGTACAGACATGTATCCACATGGGATTTCTCGACTCTCTATACTATAATCCCTCATCAGGACCTTATTAAGTTCATTAATAGTATCTGTGTTCAAGAAAACTGATCGTAGATATATTAATGTCGGAAGCCATAAAGCATTCTTTAGCTCTACTACATACAAGAGATATCATTCATGGGATGTTTCTTTGTTTATAGAGTTGCTTGAATTTCTCATTAAAAATATCTATGTGAAATTTGGCAACACAATATATCAGCAGCATATAGGTATTCCAATGGGTACTAATTGTGCACCCCTGTTGGCTGACCTGTATCTGTTCTCTTATGAATATGACTCTGCTCAAAGCCCGTTCCTTCTCATTCACCAAACGCTATATAGACGATCTTCTCGCTGTGGATAATCGCTATATAAATGACGCAGTGACGGATATATATCCACCTTCACTGGATTTGAAGGGAACTACAGACAGCCCTACAGGCACATCATATTTAGATCTATATCTCTATAAAAATGAAGCGGCCATTCTCTCTCGTCGATTGTATGACAAAAGAGATGATTACAATTTCGACATCGTAAACTATCCCTTTCTGGACAGTAATATTCCAGTGGGACCTGCATATGGCGTATACATATCTCGCTTAGTAGCATTTGCTAGATCCTGTGTTAAATGTGACGAGTTTAATCAACGTCACAAAACATTGTTGCAGAAACTTATAAAACAGGGCTATTCCACCAAACGCCTCCACTCAAAGTTTCTCAAATTTGGCGATACATATCGCATGCTGATAGCAAAATACGAACGTAGCGTGCAAGATCTATGGCGCTACGTTTCGTAACTTGTGTCTAATTCCGCTTAACCCGGGGCTAGGGGCCGTATGAACCCATGTACTTTAAGATCCTCATGGTACTCATATGAACAGGCACAATCAAAGCGTGACTGAGATACATCGTTCTTTAGATGACGACTTTACAACGAATATGATGGATTAAGAATACTGATCAGCGATACGGATTTGATATTTTTGGAACATCATGATGTCTTGCCGGCATCATTGAAAACTGTTGACCGCTTCTCTCTTGCAGGAAACAAGCCTATGTTTATGTATACTATGATTGTCTTTTGAATTTGGTGCTAATACTGTTATATGGAATATGGAATAGGTCTTTGGATTATGGACGCGGATATTCTCTAATGGACGACGGCTGAATTATGAATGACGGATTAGACGCTTGTAATTTTAACCTGTGTATGCCTGGATTCTGCTGATGGACAAGTTGTCCCCGAGGCCGGACCCCTGCACACCCAACACTCGTAATGGATACAATAGAAAAAAATAATATTAAGACAGACCCGAGGAACAATGGAGGCAAGTTTAATGCATTTTACCAAGGATGATCTCCCTTCTCGTCCCTGTATCTAATAGTTATGATTCTCTTGACATGAACATTGCTTCAGATACTAAACCCCTGATGAATTTGTAGTTTCTTCATATACCTTATAAAACTAAAGCTATATATTACATGTACTTACAATTGGGTGTTCCTGTAAGATGAAATTGATAAAAAATCACCTGGTAAATTTGTTATGCATTGGATGCATGCTTGTAAACCTGAGTAATTTGTATGCAAATTTATTTTTACTGATGAGCACTTGAAATATTAATTTAATCTGTATGTATATCCAATGCTACATGTACAAAACAGGTCAATGCTTATACATTGAACATACATGCACCAAGCTAAATATAATTGATCTGTTTTTGAAATATCATTGAGGTAATACACAGTGATTAAATATATGTATATCAATGTATTGACTAAAAATCTCCATGTAGATTTGCTCCAATTAAGCTAAGCTGAAATGAATTTTATTATAATAATATATTATATAATAATGAATAATTTCGATATGCTATTATAACTTGGTTACCTATCATAACCAATGATTCAATGAATACCCGATTCCTGAATACTTTGTGATTTTCTCACTATGTATTGGACTTTTTTTCTTTTCTTTTTCCAATATTTTACATCCGTATGTTGTTAAAACCCTGATCTCTACCTTTGTTAGTCCCACACAACACATACTTTGTATATAGTATGAAGCCATGTAAGTGCTTCTATAGCTGGTATTCCAGCTGTTTTACTTTGTGTGTCCACAGACATAGCTTGCTAACTTTCATATTATTTGTTATGTACTACTCGCAATACACTGGGGACTTTCCTTTAACTTATATTCATATGTCTCTCATAAATGGACCATAATAGTCTAACTGGGGGTGTTCCACTAGACTGTTCATCTCAATTGCCATTTTTTAACGTGTCTGACATTAGCTCATTATATGCCCAATCTGAATCAGACAAAACGCCGTTTCCTGGCTATGAATATATGTGCTTCGACCCGCTTAACTTAAATGATCCAGATGACTCAACATACACAACGGCCGAAACCAAAACGAAATCTTTCATTGGCAAAACGTGCATTCCCCTGAATCAATTTATTACACAGAAGATTCTTTTGTAACACATTTACAAACCAAAAATATCTCAAAGTCTGATTGTTTCTCATTGATACATTTCAATGCCAGAAGTCTCAAAAAACACTTTACAGACATAACTAGTTACCTTTCCAACTTGAAATTTGATTTTTCTGTTATTGGTATTTCGGAAAGTTGGCTAGATCCTAACACATCAGAACTATTTGATATCCCTGGCTACCAACCTTTTACATCATCTAGAAACAAAAGAAAAGGTGGCGGTCTCGTTTTGTACATACATACTGATATTACCAATTGCACCGTTCGTGAGGACCTGACCTATATTGACGAAAACGGTGAATATGAATCGCTATTTGTTGATGTTGTCATTGATTCTAAACCACATTCTATCGGAATTGTATACCGTCCACCTGGGAAAAGCGTTCAATATTTTAACGATAATCTATCGGCGATACTCAAACACTTGAAGCCTGAAAAGTGTAAGTGCATTGTTATGGGCGATTTCAATATCGATCTATTCAAAACTGAACAACATGGGCCATCTAAAAACTTTCTCGAGATTATGAAATCAAATTATTTTTTTCCCAAAATAACTAAACCCACTCGAGTTACATCGAAATCAGCCACCCTCATCGATAATGTCTTTCTTAATTTCCATGAAGATAGTTTGTCATCTGGCCTTCTTCTCACCGACATTACTGACCATTTTCCCATATTCCATATCACAAAATCCCAGCTAATATCACCTAAAAAAATTTGCATCTTACCTATCGTAATACATCGTCTGATTAGAGAGCTCTATTTGCTGAAAAATTGGAAAATATTAATTGGAATGAAGTGATGGATGACCACACTGATGTGAACACATCGACAAACTTGTTTCTGAATGACTTTAATACTGTATACAATGAATGCTTCCCACTTGTCACAAAAACGTCAGAAAAAACAAAATCACCAAACCCTGGATTACATTTGCGTTACTTACATCAATTAGAGAAAAAAACAGACTCTTTCGATTACACTTATCTGCTTCAAGTCCGACCACTTCCCGTGAATACAGACAATATAGAAATAAACTCAATCATATATTAAAAATAGCCAAGAAACAATACTATGAAGATAAATTTAATCTCTACAACCATGACATTAAAAATACTTGGAAAGTCTTGAACCAACTGATGAAACGATCCAAAGTAGCCTTTCTGCCAAAAACATTTAAAATTAACGGTCTGGATACAGACAACCCTTCCGTTATTTCCAATCACTTTAATGATTACTTCAGTACAGTTGCCTCTAAACTTGCATCAAAGATTACTAATACCTCTGTTGATTATAAAGATTATCTAACTGATAATTTTGAACAAAACCTGGACCTTAACCCTTGCACACCCAATGAAGTTATCGAAGTTATCGCCGATCTGAAAAATAGTTCGGCTGGAATTGACGGCATACGAATATCACTAATAAAACCCATTGCTCATTTGATAGCCTTTCCACTGTCTCACATTATAAACATATCATTTCAATTAGGCAAAGTTCCTGACGCAATGAAAATCGCTAGAATTACACCTATCTATAAATCGGGAATGAAAGATATTGTTGATAATTATCGGCCAATATCCGTGCTCCCTTGTTTCAGTAAAATTGTTGAAAAAATTGTGGTAACAAGAATGCTAACATTTTTGGAAGATAATAACATTATATGTTCTCATCAATTTGGCTTCCGACCGAATCACTCTACATCGCATGCAGTTCTATCCTTATTTGACAAGTTAGTATCCGCTCGAGAAAACAAACAGTACAGCATTACCACCTTTCTGGACCTTTCAAAAGCCTTTGACACGGTTAACCACAATATTCTCCTAAATAGATTAGATTACTATGGTTTCCGGGGCAAGTGTAATGATTGGTTTCAAAGTTATTTAACTTCACGATCCCAATGCGTTTCGTACAATGATACATTATCGTCGCTTAAATCTATCAGTTGTAGAGTTCCACAAGGCTCAATTTTAGGACGAATACTTTTCCTTTTGTATATAAATGATATTTCTTATGTTACCCAACTCCTTGATATTATACTTTTTGCAGATGACACGAGTGTTACCCTGTCTGATAGCGACCCAAAACTACTAGTGGAAATGATTGTTGAGGAATTGGAAAAATTACAAACTTGGTTCTCTTGTAACAAATTGCCACTAAATGTTTTGAAATCAAAATTTATGTTTATTAAGCCATCTAGACGCCGTGTATGCAATTTCAAACCTAAAATATCTATATGTGGTACTGAACTCGAGCAAGTCTCCCATTTCAAATTTTTAGGGGTGCATTTTAATGATCGTCTCAATTGGACAACACACATTGACGAAATACGAAAAAAGATTTCAAGAAATATTGGCGTTATCAATCATATCAAATCTACTCTGAACAAAAAGTCGCTCTATATACTATACTATTCCCTAATCTATCCATATCTATCATATTGCAACATTCTATGGGGGAATACGTATCCAACTCATATCGAGCCCTTGAAACGATTACAAAAAAGATTGTTCGTATAATCATGTCAGCCGACAAGCTAGCTCATACAGATCTACTTTTTAAAGAGTTGAATATTTTGCCAGTTGCCAGTTTAAACGATCATTTAATTTCGTTGCTCGTGCACAAGTTTTCATTTCATAATCACTTGTTACCCATTTCACTTCGAGATTGCTTTATCAAGATATCAGCTATCCATTCCTATCCAACTCGACAGTCTACCATAAATATCTATCGTCCATTTTACTCATCGGATCTTTCATACTATTCGGTTAAGATAAAGGGACCTCGGTTGTGGAACAGTTTGCCCCCTAAGTTAAAATCTACTCCATCCTTGTCACTGTTTAAATCGCAATCGCAATCTTATTTTAACAATATTTAAGTCCCTAGTGTATTACGTTATAATACCACACGTAGTTTCATTTGATTATGGTAGATTTTCTGTGGACCACAAGGTTCTTGTTTTATTTATACAAATGGTATCAGCTGCCTGTCATTCCTACATGCATATTTATATTCGTCAAATTCATGTATGCTTAATATTAATTTAATTAATTTGGGATAGAACAAGCCCTTCGGGGTTTTATTCCCGCCAAATGCTGTATACTGATTTATACACAATATTACATCTGGTGAATAAAGTACTGATACTGATACTGATACCTTAGTGCAGGTTTCTCGGCCGAGTCTTTAATAGTACGAAATGCACTTTTTCAATCCAAATGACAGATATATTTCTGACAGCAAAGCAAGGCCACGACATCAAACCTTGTAATATTGCACTGGATGATTGTTTAGCACCGAATTCTACATGTAATAATTTCCAAATTTCTAAGTGTGGACATCGTGGATGTCTCACGTGTCCACTCTTTAATACTTCAGCTTCATTTAGCTCCGCGTTAACTGGTAACTCATATTCTGTTAACTCGTATGTTGATCTTAGTTGTTCTACTACCAACTGTATTTATTTAGTTACCTGTAAGAAGTGTGGTCAACAGTATGTTGGCAAGACCACCCAAGGACTCCATCTTAGGGTGAACGCTCACAGAAAATCCGTTAGGACAAAGCAATTGCTTATAGGTAAACATTTTTCTGGACCCGACCATGGCTGGGATAACTTTAATATTCAGATCATAGACGTCGTCTATCGGTCTACTAAGGATTCCCCCTTTGGATTTGAGAGAAAAATCCGAGAGCGGGAATTATTCTGGATGCTAGAACTTGGGTCAGTGTTCCCGTTTGGTTTAAATGATAATGTCAGTGGGTTCGGCAATGCTACAAACCGCCGTTCAAATATATTCAACATTACCCAACTATTTAAACCTCATCAACGGAGACATCGCAGCCATGGTTGGCGAAAGTTTAATAGTTCGATGATTCACGATCATATCACTTTAAATTACTTAGTGGGTTTAACTAACACACCCAATAGTATACATAGGTTACGTACAGTTCTGTATGCGTTACCTCTGAGAGCTTTAGATCAAATAACCAGAGATATACAACAATCTGCGTCTTCAGGAAATATAATACCACAAATAATCAGTAAAGTATGTCAAGATATAGCGTATTTTCGGTTGTATCGTCCAGTGAACATAATCGAAACATTTCAAGATCGGCTTTTCTTGAAACTCAACTTCTTAGATAAGGGACTTGACATCATTAATTTACCTCGAATCCTGAATGATCCAGAGGTACGCAACGCTGTACCAAACTATTTTAAGTTCACAGAACCTCCTTGCATTTCATATAAGTATACTAAATCTATAGCCACCGAAATATTCAATTACTCCAATGCTGTCAAGGAGTTTGACTGGAACTTATACACGTCAGGACGCTATAGTTGTGATTGTGAATCGTCGAACTTTATCTATACACCATGCAAACATGTTGTGACTGGTGACCTTGATGTGGTGAGTGATAGGGATCTGAAATTACTCCTGATGAAAGGACCTAAATATAGAGAGCCAAGAAGAATAAATCTGAAGGCCGACCAGAAGATAGTCCTGTCTGTATTGAAACAGTACGTTATTGATTGGTCTAAGCGAGAAAAAGTTGAAGCTACAGTACTCGCTGATTCGCTGGACCTCACCATGAGCAAGGTCGTTGAAACAATCCGCCATATTGACAGAAGTACTCTTCCCCAGGCAAAACAAGTACTGAGAAACCTCAATTCGCAAGAAGTTCTAGGAAATCTCCAGAGTAAATTCGTCATAGTCCCAGCAGACAAAGCTCCGAATAATATAATATTCATATGTAAATATTACTATTACCGGGTGCTGGTTAAAGAATGTAGTGTAGACATATCTTCATCAAATACGTCTACTTACTCCCAAACTGCATTTACTCTGGAAGAATTATTTAACAATCACAAAAAGTTTCTCAGGGAAAGAGGTATTTGTCTTCCAACCAATCATAACGACATACCAAAAATATACTGGACTCCCAACATGCATAAATCACCATACAAAGCTAGATTCATAGCTGGTTCTAGAAGCTGCACCACCAAGCTTCTTTCAACCCTATTGACGAGGGCCCTTCAGGAGGTAAAAGCATTTTGGGAAATTACAAGCGTCTAGTCCGTCATTCATAATCCAGCCGTCGTCCATTAGAGAATATCCGCGTCCATAATCCAAAGACCTATTCCATTTCCATATAACAGTATTAGCACCAAATTCAAAAAGACAAAAGTATACATAAACATAGGCTTGTTTCCTGCAAGAGAGAAGCGGTCAATAATATTTTCAATGATGCCGGGCAAGACACTTTGATGTTCCAAATATCAAATCCGTATCGCTGATCAGTATTCTAATCCATAATATTCATAAGTAGAGTCGCTATCTAAAAATGATACCCCAGTCACGCTTTGATTGTGACTGTTCATATGAGTACCATGAGGATCTGGCACATACCTGTTCCTAGCCCCGGGTTAAGCGGAATTAGACACATGTTACGAAACGTAGCCCCATAGATCTTGCACGCTACGTTCGTATTTTGCTATCAGCATTTGCTATTGCGCCACTATTTCTAAGAACTCTGGCGTTGAATGTATGTGGATATTGAAAAACTCAAAATGTCTTACGGAAGAACTTGATGCTAAAGGTCACATACCGTACAGACATGTATCCACATGGGATTTCTCGACTCTCTATACTACAATCCCTCATCAGGACCTTATTGACCGTCTGAGTTCATTAATAGTATCTGTGTTCAAGAAAACTGATCGTAGATATATTAATGTCGGAAGCCATAAAGCATTCTTTAGCTCTACTACATACAAGAGATATCATTCATGGGATGTTTCTTTGTTTATAGAGTTGCTTGAATTTCTCATTAAAAATATTTATGTGAAATTTGGCAACACAATATATCAGCAGCATATAGGTATTCCAATGGGTACTAATTGTGCACCCCTGTTGGCTGACCTGTATCTGTTCTCTTATGAATATGACTCTGCTCAAAGCCCGTTCCTTCTCATTCACCAAACGCTATATAGACGATCTTCTCGCTGTGGATAATCGCTATATAAATGACGCAGTGAAGGATATATATCCACCTTCACTGGATTTGAAGGGAACTACAGACAGCCCTACAGGCACATCATATTTAGATCTATATCTCTATAAAAATGAAGCCGGCATTCTCTCTCGTCGATTGTATGACAAAGGAGATGATTACAATTTCGACATCGTAAACTATCCCTTTCTGGACAGTAATATTCCAGTGGGACCTGCATACGGCGTATACATATCTCGCTTAGTAGCATTTGCTAGATCCTGTGCTAAATGTGACGAGTTTAATCAACGTCACAAAACATTGTTGCAGAAACTTATAAAACAGGGCTATTCCACCAAACGCCTCCACTCAAAGTTTCTCAAATTTGGCGATACATATCGCATGCTGATAACAAATACGAACGTAGCGTGCAAGATCTATGGCGCTACGTTTCGTAACTTGTGTCTAATTCCGCTTAACCCGGGGCTAGGGGCCGTATGAACCCATGTACTTTAAGATCCTCACGGTACTCATATGAACAGGCACAATCAAAGCGTGACTGAGATACATCGTTCTTTAGATGACGACTTTACAACGAATATTATGGATTAAGAATACTGATCAGCGATACGGATTTGATATTTTTGGAACATCATGATGTCTTGCCGGCATCATTGAAAACTGTTGACCGCTTCTCTCTTGCAGGAAACTAGCCTATGTTTATGTATACTATGATTGTCTTTTTGAATTTGGTGCTAATACTGTTATATGGAATATGGAATAGGTCTTTGGATTATGGACGCGGATATTCTCTAATGGACGACGGCTGAATTATGAATGACGGATTAGACGCTTGTAATTATTCCCCAAACGCTATATAGACGAACTTCTTGCTGTGCAGAATCGCTATATAAGTGACGCAGAGAAGGATATATATTCACCTACATTGGATTTGAAGGAAACTAAAGATTGCCCAAAGGGCACATCTTATTTAGACCTATATCTTTATAAAAATGATGCGGCCTTCTCTCTCATCGACTCTACGACCAAAAAGATGGTTACCATTTCGACATCGTAAAGTATCCCTATGTGGACCGTAATATACCAGAGGAAACTGCAGACGGCGTATACATATCTCGCCTAGTAGCATTTGCTAGATCCTGTTTTAAATGTGACGATTTTATGCTGATAGAAAATACGAATGTTATCTTTGGGGTGGTACGTTTCGTAACTTGTGTCTAATTCAGCTTTACCCGGGCTAGGGGTCGTATGAACCCATGTATGTAAAAGCGCGGCTGAGATACTAAGGCTACGTCTTGTGAGGTGCCGAGGGAAGCATTCCTGTATAGTCATATGGTTGCTTTTTAGTCGCCAGACGTCGTCAATTTTTCCCACCTCTTGCATATCGCTCCAATTTCAAGATCCTCATAGTGTCCATGTGAACAGTCACAATCAAAGCGTGACTGAGATACATCATACTCTAGATAACGACTTCACAACGAAAATCATATGGATTAAGAATACCGATTAGCGATACGAATTTGATATTTTTGGAACATCATCATGTCTTTCTGACATGGACGACGGCTGAATATTGAATGACGAACTAGACACTTGTATTTTGGGATGATTTGTTCTTCATAGACGAGTTAGTTCGTGTGGTCCTTCAGAAACGAATGATGATTTTCACACTTGCGATCGATTTTGGGATATACAACCTCATCGAAGTCTCAACGGACAATAAGAAGGCCTACATTTTCCCCAAATTACATTAGTCACTTTCATAAATATCGACTTGTACTTTGGGGGATCAATTAAATGGTGCATAATGCATAATGACCGGTCGCTCGAATCACCCGATCCTTGTTTTCGAAACTGTTTTAATGTTTTAATGATGACGACTCTATAACGAATATTATGGATTAAGAATACTGACCAGCGATACGGATTTGATATTTTGGAACATCATGATGTCTTGCCGGCATCATTGAAAATTGTTGACCGCTTCTCTCTTGCAGGAAACAAGCCTATGTTTATGTATACTTTTGTCTTTTTGAATTTGGTGCTTACTGTTATATGGAAATGGAATAGGTCTTTGGATTATGGACGCGGATATTCTCTAATGGACGACGGCTGGATTATGAATGACGGACTAGACGCTTGTAATTTCTCTGTTTCACGGGAACATCGCCTTCGTAATCTTCAACTATGACTTTATACGGTATAATGTAACATCCTTCTCCGCACAACTCTTTTCGGTGCTTATCGAATTGCCTGTCGACTGAAATTCGTGATCTTTCTTTTCTTTTTCTCTAGCCGTCTATGTGCCATAGTTTAATCTTATCACCATTCAGAAGACACTCAGGGAGTCTCCGTTCGTATAAACGTTGTTCTAACAATCATTATTAGTTCGCATTATCCGAGATGTATGGATTCACCATCGTCATGCATGGAAAACGGGTGGAACGCTTGCTGTTTATGTTAATCCGTCATATTGCAGCGTCGAAACATTAGTTGGTAAGACATCTATAGTCTTTATATACTTTATAAATCACAAGAGATGTATGCTTTAAGCAAAGCTTCACCATCGATGTAAAAGAAGAAGCTATTAGTGTTTTCTCGGTCCCAGTAGTCAGCACTCAGCATCACGGACTGCATTTCTCCGTGTCTAGTTGAAAGAATGAGTAATAGAATAATGCCATAAGGCAATTTCACACTCCACTCATTTTGCAAGATATATCCTAGCTTTCTTTGCATTTTCTCTAGGAAAACATTTTTATCGGTAAAATCAATGTCTTCCATTTACACTTAAAAAACGATAGAAAGGAAAGCAATATTCACACAATTAAACGCAGCATAACAAGGGTGGTGGAAAAATGATGCCGGCGTATACGTACTGACAAGAAAGTCATTTCACCCCACAGCCAAATATACTGACTGCATATTTTTAAAATATCACAAGAACCAAAACTGACCCTAGGGATACTTTGTATCCCTGCTACGCTTTTCCACTCGATGATGGCATCAATTACCTTTGTCCGTTCGAACATCAATACATTATGGCGTCTCTTTTCAATACAATTTCACATCTCATACACTGTAAATTGTGATAGGAAATAATAATATTTTCGCTTTTTTTTCTTCAGATGTTACTTCTGCTGAAAACCCAAAGAACAACAGTTTATGCAACATATAACTGTAATCACATTAAACATGAAATAATATGTGCATACAGTATTATATCCAAGGAACATTTTTATATCGGTAACTCACTTTAGTTCAAATATCTGTGCCAGACCATCGATCAGTTTGGTCATTATCTTCTAGCAAACAATCATATTGGGTGTAATTGACGAGAAATGTTACATTGGAAGAATGGAATGACGTCTAGCCGGTCTAAACCAAATATTGAATGACCAGCTCCTCGTCATGTGTGGTTTTAACGAGCAGCTTCCCGTCATTCGTGATGGGTGGTTTCCTGGCCCGATGAACGGTAAAGTATTTCAGTCTGGGATGGCTTCTCTCACGGCATGGTGGTGCAATTCTGGATGCGAAGCACGGTGTACAGATTAACCACAACTTTTTACCAGCGTAATGTAGCTTAATCACTGAAATAAATCAATTTCAGTTAGACAAGAATTACGGACTAAATAAACGAACTTGTGGTAGAGACTAGTACTGTTGTAGAATGCCAATATAGCCCCGTCAAAATATCACACTACTACAAAATGTAGTGACAAATCATTCCGTTTCTGGATGGGGGGCATTGAGAGTAACATTCTAACTAAAATCAGTGGTATCTCTATCCTATATACTCCTGATACACATGGTAATGATCATGAGTCGTGTTCATGGAAAATACAACTGTGAATTTCAGCTAATCAGCTACGTAACATCCTTTTTATATTGACCAATCAGATCACTTGGTTTACGCGAATATGGCATGTCATCCTGTAATAACAGATGCGTATGCACTGCACGCTGTATGTTATGCAAGATGGTCAAGGTTTCGCCTTTGGCTCAGAAAGAAATCTTGACGTTTTGACGATGTGGGAGCAGATATTGCTGCCTCAACGCCTAAGTTTGAACACGTGACGCTAGGCGGATATGTTTAGAAAGTTTTTATTCATAGGTATGATCGGTGATGACCTGGCTTAACAACCTGTTTCTAAAGTTTCTTCTTCGTGCCTTTTATACGTCCGCTTCGTACTATGTGATGTTGATTTCGATGAAAGACACATGTGTTTAGATGGGGAAATTGCCCCAGAACTGGTGCTGTAGAAGTGCCAAAAATAAAATATTACATATACAATAAATTGTTCAGTTGGCATGAAGTACAATATTATATTGTATACCCAGAAAGGTTTCAAGGCACTGAATCTCATCATTCTCCAATATCGGGGCCGTGAGTAGTGCATTCGTTCAAAATCGCCAATTTTTAGGCGAAAACATATCATTTCTTTCGATAAACATACGAAGATACACAACCAGAACCAGCTTGATACAGCATACTCGCTGTTTCAATACTTGGTCGTAGACCGAATCTGGTTCTCATTATCGTTTATCTTCGTGTGTTTACAGAGAACAATGGGAATTGTTTTCACCTCAGAATCAACTATTTTGCACAAATGCACTACTTCACGGCCCTGTTACTCGAGAATCATGAGACTCCGTGCCTTGAAATTTTTCTGAGTACACAATATAATGTTGTACTTCATGCCAATTGAACAATTTCTTGAAGTAGAAGTATTTTATTTTGGTACATCTGTATTGCACCTAACCTGGGGGCATTTACCCATCTAAAGATACAAGGACCTTTGCAATGTTGTCTTTGACTTGATACACTAGGGATAGAAGATGATTTGCGTACCAAAATTGAGATCCTGGTCAAACGAACAAGGTCACTCTCACCTCAAACTCAAGAAATCTTTAAAAATCACAATTTGATATTTAATGGATACATTATATGTGTCGCGTACGGAAATTTAGATCAAGTTCATCGATCAAATCGAAAATTTCGGACATTGCATATGTCCTGACTTGATACATCAGGCGAAGAAACGTTGATTGGATAATTTAGGAGGAGATGATGTGTCGAATACCAAAATAACGGTCAAGAGGTCCAAGGTTAAGATCACTCACTTCGAAGATCAAGAAATAGTTAATTGAAAATCTTGATTCGGGGTTTTTACTAAATAATTATAATAATAATTCAGGACTGTGGAATGTGACCAAATTGCATGTATACCGCCAAGTCATAGAAACCATATTCATTTTGAAGCTGAGAAGAAACACACTGTTTATTTTGAGGCCAAAACTCCAAGGATCACCGATTCCCCAAACAAAGCAAAGCTGTATTTTGGGAAAGTTAATTGTAGCACTCCAAATTAAAATCTGTTTATTGTGCTGGATACATTGAAGCCAACTTTGGCTCTTGCCATAACTGTCATCCCAACTATGATTTCTCAGATGAATAGCAAAAGGTGCCATATTTCAGAGGATCCTACCTGCGGAAATGAGATACCCATATACACGTATCTGCTCCGTCAGTATGCAAGTATGCCGAACTTGCACAAAACCGAATTATACCGTGGTATTATATCATACTTGTAATTCACAAACGTGCCACTATTTGACACGATAAACAAAGGACGGGCTGTGTGGTACGTGAATATATCTGCGTTGTGCAAAACTAGCCTTAGCATCGTAAGTACTGCCTACTGATGCATACAAAACAACCTAACACATGCAGGATTCTTCTCTCATAGCGACAGATAAAAGTGTCAATATACACCAAACCAGGAAGATAATGCTCAGTGTTGTGGAAATCCAATTATTACACCAGCCTACAAGGTTTCCTGTTCGGTTTATTAATTTGTTATAATGTCTGTTGTTGAGGATAACAGGAATTCTTTTTCTAGTTTCACCGCGTGAATCAGCTGTCATATAAGGTTTGTTACACCCGGGGCCCCATACTTGTCACAATCTTCTGTCTCCATACCAGGACAGAGAAGATGATCAGAGATTATCAATTCGTCTCATTCATGTTATAGCACTGGTTTTGATCAACGCAGTAATGGTCTAGGTCACCAATCACCATAGACATCGTTTATTATTATACATTGACATCTATATCCAATTTTTCATGGCCACACACGGAATACAAAACAGGGACTCCATCATCCCCTTTCAGCTAAAACTGTCCAAAATTGAATGTTCCCCACTATTTTCACATGAGCACTTATGAGAATTGGCTTATGGCATCATTCTGAAAGAGTCCGGGGTGACGATCCCAAAAATGTATAAATATCACATTCAAAAAAAATGATAAAGTTACTTCCTTAATTTTCCTAGTCGAAAGAAAAAGAAAATAAAATGACACAAAATTTTTAATTATGAACATGATAAATTCTGCGCTTCTCTTTGTATATGAATTGTATCTCCAAGTTATGAAACATATAGCTCTCAAAATGTGTATCAGAACTTCTTCTTCTTTTTGACACGGACAGTTGAAATGGATACTAAATCCTACCCAAATTGACCAGCAGAGAATGTGCTAATCTTATTATCCCCTGAAGGCACCTTCGATGGAGAGTACATAAAAACTTGGTTTTGAATCAAACTGGCAACCAATCCCTTGGCGGGGTATTGCTTGATTACCAAGTTGGTCCCCTGGCACAAGACAGCGTGATATCAATGAACGCCCAAAAGAGCATAGAAACAGATTGTTTTTTCTCTCGCCAAATAGAGGAAATTAATTTCTTAGAAATATCATGGAACTTGTCCAAGTGATTTTCACGAGTATTGATCGTTCCTGTATCCCCATTTCCTCAATTTCCTCTTCAGTAGAAAAAACGTAATTGATGACGTTTTATCCTTCTTTCAATCACACTAAAATAAAGAATCTTTAACATTTTATGGAATATTCCCCGACTATAGCACCAGCGGAGTATTCCTTGGGTTCATTCCATAGCATAGAATACTCCTTAGCATGATATATGAAATATTTCTTGCTATGTGGAATATTTCGCTCGGGCTAAAGCCGGGAATTTTCCACAATTTCGTTTGTTTCAGTACATGGGATTGTCATTAATTTAACCCTACCAAGCCTCGGGGCGGGGGGCGGGGGAGAAAATGACTCCCCTACCAAACTTTCTGTGCTATTTCCAGAACGACAAAAAATGAGTGCTGAAACTCCGTGACTTTATAGTTTATTATATTGGGGTCATTTTGAGCCTACTTGCATACCCCCCACCCCCCCCGAGTAGAGGATCATGGGTAAATTGAAGATGGCGGTCACATGGTGTACCAGAAAAATGATGTTTCCGTCATTTTTCTTTAAAATGTCTGCTTTTCCGCGATAAAAAGTTGGTAAAACTATTTTATTTCACATCACATTAATATTTACTGATTTATCACGCAGTTTTTGAGGAGAAATTGCATAAATTAAAAATTCCAAAAAATTTAACGAAAAATCTACCAAAAAATGACGTTTTTGAAAATGACGTCACTGTGACGTCAATAAAGCAGCCATCTTGGATTGTTTTGCATTTTCTGGTAGAACTTGTCCGAAGGGCATAGTGTGGTACGTTTCAGCTCGCTAGCTCAAGGGGTAAGAAAAATAATTAGGGGGGGGGGCGAAATGGCCCCTCCCCAGGCCTGAACAGGTCACAAATTACAACACATATAAGGGAAGCCCAGATGAGATATGAGATAGGGTTAATTTTCAACGCAGAGTAAAAGTGTCCGCAAGGTGTGAAATCTTGTATGTAACCCGATACACCAAATTAAAGCCGGACAGTCCGTCGCACTCATTATCATTGTTAATTTGTTAATTAGGTTGATTGGTTAAGGCGGTGTCAAGGGTGTAAAGAAAAGTAGAATTGAGGACACAAGCCGGCGCCGTCGCCGTCGCCGTCGCCACACGACGCTCCCAAAACGCGGTTTATAACCCGTTTCTTTACTCCCTCGGCCGCCCCAATCAAGCTAATTAACCAACTAATAATGGTAACGATCCCCTGTGGTCTTTCGTGATCGTCCGGCTCTGCCAGTCCAGTGATTTCGCGAAAACAGTGGGTGTCAGCCTACCAGTTTTTTGTCAGATATTCTCTGCGTAAATGAGTCAGGATTTGAAAGCACACTCCATTACTGCGATCACCGTGTAGACCAACCCAGCCATCGATCCGTATATGCTCGTTTATAAGGTTAAGGGGTTGACATATGCAACTAAACCTTTTTTCATAGAATCACAAGTGATCCGATTACTAAATAGGCAATACAGTTGGTGGCCAATATCATATACCAAAATGTTCCCCAAACCTTGCTGAATGTGAATATGACACCTCTTTGAACAAACAATGCAAATTGGAGAATATAATTACAAAAGCAATGGTTCTTGAGACTGCCAGCAGAAGTATATAAATATTAAACACACAATATTGAAAAGCAGTTGAGAAAATTCTGTGTATTATGTTTTACAAGACTATGTTAGATATGAAAAATGATTTGGGAAGTATTTTAAATATTTTTTTTTATTACTTAAGTAATTGTCTTAGCCTAGAAATGTTGTGTGCCCAACATGTGGATCAAATCCCAGATATGTGTCAATTGGTGATTAATTATGCAGCTTCTTTCAGAACCAGGCACAATCACAACATACCTAGGGGTCCAGGACATCAATTTGATAAAAAACTCAAAAGTCGTGCTGTAAAAGATTGTTGGTCCTGAGTGGTTTCTATATATACGTGGTAACAAAATGTAGGTGGACAACCCGGTCAACTAGCTACTGGGTAGAGTTTACTAGCTCAGAAAGTGATGAAGTCATAATTACTCCATTTTTCTTTTTTATTTCGCCACACCCTCCAGCAGAAGTGAAATCACAACACTGAAACAAAACGTTACAACAAAATGTGATAATTTAAAGCTTTCTGGCCTAATTGCTTGTTCCTGTTTGGTAATGTTCAGCCTGTTAATAGCTAAGAGTGAACAAAAACCTTATTTAATCCAATATGGCGTGCATGCTGTGTCATCTTTTGTCATTCAGTTAGGTGCACTTTTCTAGCCCCATGATGGAAGAAAATTTTATTCTACAGATGCGTATTCTAAATTCATAAACACTTATGACTTGTAAATTATGACGAGAAGAGTAAAGACTTTAGTCCAAAGTATAGTTCGTGCAGGACAGCATAATTATAACTAATATTCACTGAGTACAGGACCAGGATCATGTGAATATAGGCTCGAGCCCTATCGATATGATATGTTACGGTGGATTGGTCTGACTTTCCCCTTTGTGTTTCGTGATGATAAAGTTTGCCTTGAATTGAACAAACAGCATGGTTAACTTGAGTGACAGATAGCCTATTTGAACCATTATGTAAGCATTATGCTGTCTGTCGAGGATTATTCAAATAGATTGAAAATGAGCCTAAGATGATCAGCTATGGCGTGAAACCTCTCAGCTCTGAAAAATATCTGCTTCTAGCTATAAAGGAACACTTAAATTAGACGAATAACATTTAACAACATGAGTTTTGGAGGACTCCATATGTCTGCCATCCTGAATGCCTCAATAATTTATTTCAGTGGGGATTATTAGATAAGCTCAAACTAGGCTTATTGCTAGATAGATGAATTTAAGGTGAAAAAGCTTGACAATTTTACTGTCAGCTAAATGCCTTGAACATGAAAAAGCATGAGCAACATGAAAATATGAGTCTCATAATAGCCCACATGGTCGCCGTTTTCAATTTAACATTTATTTCTCAACTGAAGATCAAAATGAGCATAATTTGATACACTATGGTGTGGATCTGACTCTAACTTAAAAATAATACAATAACGATTTTGGGTGGACTACGTATCATTATGCAATTTGCATTACACTGTCGTGTTTTAAACTGAAGACTAAGGAAATACATTGATAATGGGTGTAAGGTGGCAGGCTATGACGTTAGACCACTCAGTTCTAACAATCCATACAATAAGCAAAGAAGAATGCTTCACATTATGCGAGCAATATGAAAAAGCGATATTTACAGATGCACATGACCGTCATTTTGAATTTGACCATCATATCTTAATCTTATAGAAATGAAAATAGAGTCGAAACTGACGCAAGGTTTTGGGCTATGATAAGAGATCCATCGGTTTTGATGAATTTGAAAAATGAGCTGGGAATATTTCATCGAAGTATACGAGTAACATGAAAAAGCTTGATTTACAGATGACTCCACATGACCGTCATTTTGAAGTTGATTATCATATTTTTAATCTTAGGGAAATGCAGGTTAAAAACTGACGCAAGGTATTGGGCTATGGTAAAAGGTTTATCGGTTTTGACAAATTTGAACAATGAGCTAAAAATAATTCATTGAAGTATAGGTGTAACATGAAAAAATCTGATTTTCAGATGACTCCACCTGACCGCCATTTTAAATTTGACCATCATATCTTAATCTTAGGGAAATGCAAATGGATTCAAAGTTGACCTGCATGTAATATGTTGGTCTGTGATTAATATAGATCCATCAATTTTGAAAAGAAATGAACAATAAGCTGAGACTAATGCCTCGATCTTTTAGGTTGACCCCATATGAGCGCCATTTTGAATTTGACCATCATATCTTAAACTTAGGGAAATGCAAATAGATTCAAAACTGACGCAAGGTATTGGGTTATGATAAGAGGTCCATCGGTTTTGATAACTTTGAACAATTAGCTAAGAATAATTCATTGAAGTATAGGAGTAACATAAAAAAGCCTGATTTTCAGATGCTTCCATATGACCGCCATTGAATTTGACCATCATATCTTAATCTTAGGGAAATGCAAACGGATTCAAAGTTGACCTGTATATGTTGGTCTATGATTAATATAGATCCATCAATTTTGAAGAAAAAAATGAACAATAAGCTCAGACTAATGCCTCGATCTTTTAGGTTGACCCCATATGAGCGCCATTTTGAATTTAACCGTCATATTTTAACCTGAAACTATGCAAATAGATTCAATATGAGAGTAAAGTGATATGCTAAGATGTGAAACTGCTCGGTTTAAAAGAAGCACGTTGAGGTAAAAGTTATCCATTGAGTGCTACTAACAACATGAAAAAGACAAGGGCTTGTTTTTTTCTGTTGAAATGCCAAAAATCGCCAAGATCACATAAATTTGACCTACCCTCAACCCCTATTCCATCAATATTCCACTGACAAGCAAGCAGATGTCGAAAAGACATGCAATGAGCTCCGTGAAAAACAGGGACTTTCGATTATTGGCCCATGGTCTATATTTCTAACGCTTTCGTTTCACCATTTTTCTATCGAAACCATACTCACTAATAGCGGTTTCGCCTGAAATAATCTCCTGGAAACAATTGGTTAAGAATGCAAGGTACATGTATCATACACAGCTTTAGATCAACCTGTCCTCTAATTGGGATTATACCAGCCTCGTTAAGGACGATTTTACCTATAAATAAATATTTCATATATCATGCGATAACAAGCGTACATTTGAGATGGTCCCGGATAAAAAAAAATTCCTAAATATCTAGCACACTAGTATTTTCGCAGTATGTTTTGGCCTTAGGAGTAACTGTTATGATTATATGATGATTTTGATACCCAGTAGCTCAAAAATCTAAATTTCAAGAAATACCCTGACATGGATATAACCCACATTTCCTTCAGAAATATTCAAACTAGAGCACTCAAATTTTCGAAAATATATCACTATGCCATCGTTGGACATCTCATGAAGTTAACACACTTTGACTCAGTAATATAGCATATAAAAAACTTGGGGAAAAGTGGGGAAATTTGATTTTCAGGCGACATTTGGCAATCATCCAAAAGTGACGTCACCCCATTAACATTAAATCGAATATTTTGAATTCAATATATTCACTGATCAGTGGTGATTATATTTATGCCTCACAATAGATATCAAAGTACACAACAAGGAACTTGTTGTTATTTGCATAACCTTCCCCTATCTTCTGTAGAACCAAGGTTTTATCAAGGATACTTCTCTATTGTAGCCAATAACAAGTTTCCAGTAGCAAGTTGGCGGGGTTGTCCATGTGCAAAGTGTTACTGGATATCTACAGAATATATTTAAACCCAACTACCTTTTACAGCAGGACTTTTGAGTTTTAGCCCTCTGGCCCCCTGGGTAACAGGCTGTGAATGAATGGACCACAATAGGCAGTTGGGGATTGAACAGAAAGAATCCAGGGCATTTCCCTCACTGACTGCACAAACTGGTTTAGATGTATTAGCTTTTCAAACTAACACAGGCTGGTGACAGGAGTGTGACACACAGGTCTGTCTTGGATAGCTCTACACAGCTTTGGACTGTCCTTCATATTGGCTGACACGAATTATCATTGCCTTGGACAATTATTTTGATATAGTAAATGATAAAACAATCTTTTAAAAATACTTTCCGATAGAATTTTCTTTTCTGACATAGTCTTTGTTGTAGCAATGATTTCATACAATTTTTAGGACCATCTTTCAAGAGTGTGTCTTTATTTTTTATTGACTTCTGCTGGCAGTGCCGAGACGCTTTGTTTCTGTAGTTATATTCTCCAATTGACAGTGTTTGTTCAAAGGAGTGTCATATTCACATTCAGCAAGGTTTGGGGAACATTTTGGTATATGATATCGGCCACCAACTGTATTGCCTATTTAGTAATCAGCTCACCTCTGATTCTATGAAAAGGGTACAGTTTCCCCCTTAACAGTTCCGGACAGGATGATATTATAGATATAAGCTATTAAGAAGGCAAGAAGAATTAGTTTTGACAACACCTCTCTGATCGGTAGGATTCCATGTTGATTTGCAATGAGCCCTGTTGTGAGGTTATCGAGAACAGTAATGTTCAACTTCGTGAGGTTCAAATTGTTTAATATTTCGACAACTAGTTTTGGATAAGACTATGTATGTATGTGGTATGGGCCAAGGTCAGTCGCATAGTTTAGTATGCCAGCGTGTGTGAGTTGAAACCATCGTCACCACATGGAGGTCAATCGAGTACTATAATTTAAAATGTAGCACATCTTCAGAACTACTGTGTAAAAAATGTACACAAAGATGTGGCAAAAATTAGCATGCATAGTGGTGTGAACTTTTCATACACACTTGTGTGTGAGCCTTGAAACACATTGATGTGCACTTTTGCCATAATTTGTTCGAAAAGTACGCAAGTACACTGTACTTGATCATTTTTGCCACACTTTGTTTACTTTTGTTCACAGTAATTTTGAGAGAGTATAGTTGTGTTTTAATGTCATCATCCCAAGTCATGGTTCGTGTTACGGAGTATACATACCTGCATTGTGGAGGATGTTTAATGTATACATTTCGGATTACGACAACCATACAACCAACACGTGCTGTGGCTCTTCTGAATCAGAATTGTTTTTCCGCGAAGCGATTGGATCGGATTTGAGACTGAACTGTTGTACATACGCTCGTTGCTTCTCTCGCTGAATCTGTCAATTCATTTTGCACGTACACACACTGAAAAATCAATTCCAAAAGTAGCTCTGATTGAAAATATGAAGTGAACTGCTAGCATTCGGTCGGCCAGAATGCATTCCTAAAATAGATTAACCCCCTTCTCGTTAGAAAAAACCGTTTGCTAAATGAATCTGTCGGAAGTAAACTGAAGCTTCTGAAACTAGGTCGATCAAATGCAAATGAAATGACTTCCATTTGCACTGTCCACTGGGGCATATAATGGTTACAGTATTGGTTTACGAACAACTCCACAAAAATTTAACGAGTGCTAATCCTGAAAAGAAAAAAATATATAACACTAGAAAATCTCAGTCACCAGTAAGCAAATACATTCTAAAACGCTAATACATGGATCCCCAAGGACTTTGTGCCCATCTCCGGTGTTGTTCAACATGAATAGTTACGGATGTCGCTTCAAGGAGAGGTGAGAATTAACCTCAGACAGCTATTCATTATACAGTAGCTGTAATATGATATACTCTGGAGTGTGATATATTGGTATCATCATTTACGTCTGGTAATTAGGCATGCCTGTAGTTTGTACCATTTTAGATCCAGTGAAGAAAGACTACTGTCCCCAAGGTTTCCTTAATGCTGCATATTGATAGCATTCACCAACAGTTTCTCATCCTATTTTTTATACTGATCAGGTTTAGTTAGAAAAAACTCAAATGTATAGTTAGGTAATTGGGTCGTGCCGCTCAATGAGGATTATCCTTCTACCCGTATAACTTTTTTCTAACCGCTTTGCTTGATAAATAAGAACATGCCAAGGTAAGGATCTGTAAAGACATTTATTATTTTACCATCCACTTACTTATTACTGAATGTTATGATACTGGTAGGTGATGGTAATTCCAGGCTATTTAGGCTTTGTACATACATAATATCAATATTACGAAAATTCATTGATACTGCGGAGCGAGATATTTGTGCTTTTCTGTGGACTAATTTATCTACCTGCTGTAGATAAGGTTCTTGTGCAGGAGGGGCAGTTTGAGCAATTGCTTCTCAACCTGGAAATCATCTTCATTTTATCCAGCCAGTTTCTACGTTCCCACTTCGAACTTCCCTTGATATATCTGGACCCCTTCAATGTTCAAATAACTTATAAATAGACACGAGACGTCACTGACCTCGAAAACATTTGAAATTCGAAATGGGTCGCACAAGAGCGTTATTGATTGGCTGACCTAATTAGTGGGCACCATATTAGGAGGAAGGACGCCGCTAATAGAGGATGATGTCACCCCATGTGACTTCACTCGCAATCGATGTGTACGTTCTGATTGGTTCTTCTGTCGTTAGCTGGTGAAATTTACACCTCGGATTTTGAACGCTGAAGGGGTCAGATAAATCAAGGCAGGTTCGAAGTGGGAACGTAGAATTGGCTGGATAAAATGAAGATGCCTGGAAATGTGATTTTTAGAAATCGGTGAATTTGAAGCGTCAGAGACATGGTCGCTTAAACGCAAATGCAATACTATCCACTTGCTTGGCAAGTGTATACGGTCGGAAACACAAATGACGGATCCTCGAAGAACTTGGGTCCATCCCCAGGGATGTTTCACATGAATATTTACGGGCGTCGCTCCGATAGACGGAGAAAATTAGCCCAACAATTCGTTATTCAAGAAGCGTTCTTTTGAAGATGGTTTCATGACCCGAATCTGTCCTGTGGAGTATGAGATAACCTGCGGATTATAATTATTTCTGTCTGGGTTATATCGAATAATTGTGTTAGATTTCTAGATACTGGAATCAGTTATATCTGAAGCAAATTATCTCAGTTCATTTGCTTTTGGTGATGTACTGTCCCAAAGGTTCCCTACTAGGTGTAGGTGGGTCGAATTCATCTTCACCCCAGTTAACTTGTCATAGTGTTTCTCTAGCAAAACAATCTCAAGTACATGTGCAGGGATATTTAGCACAAATATGACCCGATCATCTTGTCAAAGTTTTTAATATACGATTGATGAGGTAGTACATTTCCGTCTCGGTTTTACGCTATAGAGTGGTAATGATTGACAAAGTTTGGCTCGAGCAGGCTTTAAGAAAATTGGAAAAACAGCCTCTCTTATACCTCAGATATTTAGATGACATTTTTGTACATTGGCACCATTCCAAGGAAGATTTCGGACCATTTTTCGAAACTCTGAATAACCATGACACAAATATCAAACTCGAAGTAGTTATTCATGACTCTTCTGTGGACTTTTTGGACCTGACCGTTGCTAAGGGATCTGATTTCCAGAACACTGGATATTTAGATTACAGGGTCTTTTTCAAGCCAACTGATACCCACGAACTGCTACATGCCAAATCTTCTCATCCGACCCATACATTTAAGGGCATAGTCAAATCTCAAATCACTCGATTCCATAGAAATTCGAGCGATATACGGTATTTTCACCACTCACGTGCGATCCTGTTTCGAGCATTGAAACCTAGAGGCTATTCAGCCCAGTTCTTACGGCATATTAAATGTGAAACACTTCGCCAAATCACAAACTGCCAGATAAACGACGTTCGTGAGTCAGAACCTGTAAGGATAAAACATAATCATGGCAATGGTAAGAGCTCCAAATGTCCAAAACTTCAGTTTAAACTAGACTAAACTAATTGTTACACAATCCACTTTCAAAAGCGAACAGACCAAAATGAATACAAGCTTAAGGATCAACTAAACGGTGACACGGAGAATGTAATTTATTTAATTACGTGCCGAAAATGCCTGAAACAGTATGTGGGCGAAACTAAGAATAAACTTCGATATCGCGCCAACAGACATATATCAGACATCAGATTAGACAATGAAGGCCCGATCAATGATCACTTTATTCTAACGGAACATTCATTTCAGTACCATTTTCTAATTATGCCAATACAAAGAATTCCAACATTTCCAACACAGGAAGAAACTGACAATCACCGCGCACTTCGTGAATACTTTTGGATCAAAACACTTCAAACACGGCAACCCTTTGGTATGAACATGGACCCAGGTAAAGTTGCTAACAAAGAGTTTATTCCCTTCGTTCTCCAATATAGCCGGAATGTTGAATGTTGAAGCGGCCCGTATACTGAAGGAGGAATACGAAACACTCCAAACAAACCTCCGCTTGCCATTTAATCTGAGACCTATCATAGCGTACTAAAAAAATCGGAGCTTACGCGATTTATTGGTAAGGAGTAAACTTCATCCAATATCGTGATCATTACCACGTGAAATTCTACATGGCATAAGCTAATATATAGCGGCCCTATTTGAAATCAATGCGAAACTTGTCTGTAGGAACTTTTTTAATGTAAGAGATTTATAAATCCCTTCCACTTTGAAAAAAAAGTATATAAATATGAATCATATATATAAATCTCAGATTCAATTTGTATTCAGGTGTTAAGATTGTATACTCCCGTATCTGCATAATGGTCAGATACCCTCTACAGTCGGAAACATGGGAAAAGGGAGACAAATCTAGCAACATACCGAAGCTATCAAGTAATAGGATAATCTGGCTTGTTCAGACATTCCCTTTACACTTTAGCAAATTATACAGGTTACTAATGTTACCAATGGTGAGGTATGTTTTTAATATCCAGTCAATTTCGGATTGTACTGTCTTAGTGGAGCACAAATCGTGGTGATGTGATCAGGATGATCCATGTACCAATCCGCAATCGTCGGAGGGAGCTACATGTAAGCTTTATACTAATGCTATATGTGACGGTTTGAACCCCACACTGTGATTGTCCTTATGGCACAAGGAAAACGTTATACTCAAGATAACGATAACACCGAATGAATGGATATTAGTGTAAGTTGACTTCATAGATGGCATCAAAATAATTGTTTGTTAAACGTCAGCGGCCTCAAGGTCAGATGTGCACAATTTGGTAATTTTCTGATCAATTCATAACTCTGAAATTAAGTTTGAATTAGCACACTTGCTGAAAGTCATATGATCGATTGCTCTTTATTACACTCAACCATATTACACCATCGATGTATACTATGATTGTCTTTTTGAATTTGGTGCTAATACTGTTATATGGAATATGGAATAGGTCTTTGGATTATGGACGCGGATATTCTCTAATGGACGACGGCTGAATTATGAATGACGGACCGGACGCTTGTAATTACGACTCTCTTGCTGGTATGTTTCATTATATGTGATTATTTACTCAGTCATCTAAATATCCCGTAAAACAGTAGGTTTCCCTTGATGTTCATTACAAGCGGTTTGCTGATCAGAAACATTTCCAGAATCCTACCAAAACGTCGGGTGTAACATTTACTAATTTTGACAGAATACTGTTTACAAATTACCAGCTGTCGTGACATCACAGTGATGGATTAGGGTGTTCCAGTGGACATACTTATTTTTCGTCAAGTTTCAACTTTTAGATATAGATTCGATCAAAATATTATAATAAATGTTCCTATATTCATGGATTTGTCTGGTATTTAATATTGGGGCGTAAAACGTTTCGTAAAGTAACTTTTACGAAACACACTTTGGGGTAAGGAATTGAATAGGAATATTCCCCATTAATATCTCGAATGTTTAGTTCTGGTAGGAAACATTAATGCTTGATGTGTCATTAGTAAATGAGAGTTGCAGTAAAATGAAAGAGGTCACATTAAAAATTAAGTTTGAATAAGGACACTTGACTGAAAGTCGTTGATTTGATTTTGGGGTTTTGCACTCAACCATATGATGCCATCGAGGCGTCATTATGGAAATTATTATCTTCTTGCCGGTAACTTTTCCATTGAGCACCCAGTCTATTTAAGTTATATGCGTTCTTTTGCTCGGCGTGATTTCGGAAACCAACAAAAATCATTTTTTATTATGTGAGATCAGTTATGGTCTGTCTCCAAATAAGCACATCGGTTTTAAAGTCTGTCCATTTTAATTAGTCGTCTACTTTGGAGCTTGCCAAAAATCAATAGATAATTCTGCATAAATTTTGTTTTTTCTGCTGTAGCCTGTATAACAAACTGAAAAAAAACTTAGTAGTTCTCTCCTTATAACACAACTTCAGTACAGTTGTTTCATGTACCGATGCGAAATTACATAGGAAGACGTCATGATGTTTTTTGTTCACAGGTAGAAAGGTCATTAATACAGCTTACTGTCATAGAGGTGTGTGCGGTTTATCATTCGGCAATTTCTATGGGCATGGGATATAAGAGAAACAAATGCGAGCCGCAAGTTATTACTTTATACGGCATCACGAAAATTTGTCAACTTTGGCAAGCTCCAAAGCATACGATTAATTAAAATGGACAGACGTTCAAAGCAAAGGCATCACTTGCAGAATCCTACCAAAATATCGTGTGTTATATTCACTAAGTTTTTACCGATGTGCTCATAAAACAGATTACCGGCACTGTTTTCAAATTACCAGCTATAGTGATGTCACATTTAGGGGTAAGGGTGTTCCAATGGACATACTTATTTGTTATCCTGTTTCAACCTTTACATATAGATTCGATCAGAATATTATGATAAATGTTCCTTCATCCATGGATGTTACTGGCATTTCATGTTGGGACATATATCGTTTCGTGAAGTAACTTCGACGAAACACACTTTGGGGTAAGTTTGGGCGAATAGGCATTTTCTTATTACTATGTCGAAAGTATAGTTGAGGGGGTACATATCTTATCTCTCTGTGGAAACAAACAGACAAACAAACAAACTCCTTAGGCGTAGGTATTTTGCTGGGGATGAGTATGTTTATTTGTGGTAGCGAATGAACTGATGTTATGACACTCCAAACTGTATTCCATTGACATTGCAATACTTTATCTTGACACCTCCCAAGCTGTGTTTTTATCGCTATGGATCGTCATTGATATATTATTTCCTTTAGTTATTTAGCTGTTTCAGCTACAATCTTTGCAGTCTCTTCTGTGAGCTCGTTGTCAGGGATCCGTCCATGGCCGGGACTCCAGCGTACAAAACTGATCAAGTTGCCTGTATGCTGTACGAACTCGGCTTGGAAGGTACTGGCATTCTTGGTGCCAATGACTTGACAGTCCGTGTGGATTAGGATAGGTTTGGTTCATATTGCTCTTCGGTCTGCGTTCGAGGTATTCTAAGGCAAGGTTAATCGCTACAACTCTGTCAGAAAAATTGAGTATAGACGTGTCGTACACAAAATATGTGTGTCAAACTTTTTGGCTCAAAATGGAATTTGACCCAAAACTTTTGAATCCGTTACGTCTATACCTGAAAATATCTTGTCAACCTGTTAGCTGGTCGAGTATGGAGAAAGCGTTCTGTTAATAACTGTGGGATGGGATCATAAAGCGGGATCTTAATACGCAAGTCCATTCATAAACACCGAAATTGTGCCCTGCCCATGATTTTTGGAGTGTTTTTGGTCTCGGTTCTTATTTTTCAGTTCCACAGTTCCGGTCATTGGGACAGTTGCCTTTTAGTTATGGTAGAATTAGAAACTGCATAGTTTATTCCGTTACAAATTATTGAGGCCATCTCCAGCAGTCGGAGGTATTGGACGCCAGTTCGTTCCTGTAGAATAAGGCGGAGAGATGGGTAGCCTATAACAACCACTAGCGTGTTAATTGCTGTTGATCTCTGACAACCTGTTGCATTCATGAGGGCTACTGCGTGTAGTGTTTTTACCTCTTTTTCAGAGATGGTGCACCATATCGGAAAAGAGAAGGTGATAAGTGAGAGCACCAACCCATTTTATAACTGTGTACAATGGCGGTTTTCACTCCACCACATTCGTTAGCCAAGGATAGATCTGACGGAGCAGAGTTACATTATCCGATCACGAATTCCCATCTAACCAAGACACTGTCAAATACTGTCCGAAAATGAGAGCAGTAACTATGGACGTCGTTCCGTTAAAACCGTTGTTGATTTCATTAACTAGGTGGAGCATTTCATCTGAACCCCTTCCCCTACACTTCCTGCACGTATTTCTAAATCAAGTTGAAAATTGCGTTGCAGTCAGCCGGCGAGTGGTGTAGTGGCCAGACGTTCGAGGACTCTACCTACGACCGAAGTCAAACTAATTGATCGATATGACTTTTTTGTGTGCACGTCACTAAAGCGCCCGTTGAAATGAAGTTTTGATGATCTTTCCATGCCCGAGGAACCGTGCCTGTGGACCTGCAGCTTTGGAAGAACTATATTAAAAAGGGCGTTGTGACATCTGTTGTTTGTTTCCATACATTCGATTGAGGCTTATTTTTCAGAAATAGTAATGTCGCTGTAAATCATCATCCGAACGCATGGCACGATCATACGTAGAAACTTCTGCTCGTAGCCATGCGGTAACGGGTGCTATCTGAGTGTAATAGGGCGTTTCCCACATGGTCACATCCGACTGGTCCCGTTACATCCGACATCGGTGCAATCACATTCAAACAACGAAGACACACCTCCAGAAAGCGATCGATTGAAATGATCCCATGGTGGGCCTCGAAGTGCCCCCATCACAAAATAAAAAGTATATCATTTTCCTGTGGCCTGCCGCCGATTTTATTTTGTTTTCAAATATGTTAGGCCGTTTGTAATATGATTTTTCTTAAGATAAACACAGAAGCATGCTCCACTAGAGTGAGCAATAAAATAGCTAATTCGCACAACTTCGTTTTGGTCTCGCGTAGACTCCCCCAGTCTTGCGCCTCGTGAAACTGACATGTCTGCATGTCTGAGAAATATTTGAATACAGATAATATCATTGGCTCGTTTAAATGGGACCGACATTTGACCTCATGCTTTGGGAACAACTTTCGAACTGGATTATCTTCCTCTAGATAGATGGCGCCGTGTGAAATACATGCCGAATCACAGCGAAAATCTAAGGGTAGTGTTAAGTGAAACGTGAAATGCCCTTAGCAAGCTAAGATGCTGTAAATGAAATCGTCACCGTTCGTTATCAGATTACCATAGGCGTTGATAAATTTATGGATTTCTGTTTTGACCTTGTTGAAGAACTACGTGTCGAATTCTGATGCGTTTGTAATGGAGAGGCAGCAATGTGATTGATTCGTCCGTGTTCACGGATTAATTTTGAAAGTTTTAGTGGCGTCACATGTTCCAAAAAAGACTCCCGTACCCGACAGATTCTGCGAGCAAATTTTCGGTTTCACCCTCATGGCAGCCAATTGGATTTACCCATGATCAAAATGACCCTAACATGATGAGCTATAATGTCCCAGTTTGGTAATATGATGGCAGCATATTCCCCACTCACCCACCTGGTAGAGTTAATATAATGACATTATTGGGATTGAAAGTGTTGATAAAAGTGATTAATTTTTTTTATTTTGGCTGTCTACTGTAGATTTTCTCAAGTCCTGTATACCATTAGACAATACTCTGCCAATGCCTTTATTTGCAATTACAAGCGTCTAGTCCGTCATTCATAATTCAGCCGTCGTCCATTAAAGAATATCCGAGAAGAGGTGCCGACATACTGACAGAGCCACATGACATCACAGCATAGTCTTCTGGTTAACCTATTTTAAAGCACATACCAAGAATCTGACGATTCATGATATGTGCTGTATCTCAGGTACGCTTTTATTGTACCTGTTCATGTTGCAACTTGGATGGCATGACCAAACGGCCCCTAGCACCGGCATAAGCGGTATTAGATACAAATCTAGAGAGCTATGATGGAAATGCTCTGACAACTCGTATATTGGTAATTGGTGAGCTGTTTCGCTGTGACAACTCGTACATTGGAGATTGGTGATCTGTATCGTCGTCAGATGAAAATGACGGCATTTAACACAAAAAACTAGTCTGTACGGCCCGATGTCAACCCAGCATCAACTTCCCACAAATGCCAATATATATCAAAGACCGAAAGGTCTGTACAGGGGGCGGGCCTCGGGGACGAAACGTCCACCAGCAGAATCTCGCCATATACAGGTAAAAATTACAACACATATAACACAACACAACAACGCAGACCTATTGCGTATTCCATATAACAGTATTCGCACCAAATTCAAAAAGACAATCATAGTATACATAAATGTAGGCTAGTTTTCTGCAAGAGGGAAGCGGTCAACAGTTTTCAATGATGCCGACAAGACATCGTGATGTTCCAAAAATATAAAATCCGTATCGCCGATCAGTATTCTTAATCCATAATAATCGTTGTAAAGTCGTCATCTAGAGAATGATGTATCTGATTGAGACTGTTCATATGACCACCATGAGGATGTTGAAGTACATGGGTTCATATGGCCCCTAGCCCCGGGTTAAGCGGAATTAGACAAAAGTTACGGAACGTAACGCCATAAATCTTGCACGGTACGTTCGTATTTTGCTATCAGCATGCGATATGTATCGCCAAATTTGAGAAAGTTTGAGTGAAGGCGTTTGTTGGGATAGCCATGTTTTATAAATTTCTGCAACAATGTTTGTGACGTTGATTAAAATCGTCACATTTAACACAGGAACTAGCAAATGCTACTAGGCGAGATATGTATACGCCCTATGCAGGTCACACTGGAATATTACTATCCAGAAAGGGATAGTTTTCTACTATCCAGAAAGGGATAGTTTTCTACTATCCAGAAAGGGATAGTTTTCTACTATCCAGAAAGGGATAGTTTTCGATGTCGAAATTGTAATCATCTCTTTTGTCATAAAGTCGACGAGAGAGAATGCCCGCTTCATTTTTATACAGATATAGATCTAAATGTGATGTGCCTGTAGGGCTATCTGTAGTTTCCTTCAAATCCAGTGAAGGTGGATATATATCCTTCACTGCGTCATTTATATAGCGATTATTCACAGCGAGAAGGTCGACTATATAGCGTTTGGTGAATGAGAAGGAACGGGCTTTGAATGGATCGGTTTTTGAAAGCGCCTGCATATAGTCATATTCATAAGACAACAGATACACGTCAGCCAACAGGGGTGCACAATTAGTACCCATTGGAATATCTATATGCTGCTGATATATCGTGTTGCCAAATTTCACATATATATTTTTAATGAGAAAAATAAGCAACTCTATAAACAAAGAAACATCCCATGAATGATATCTCTTGTATGTAGTAGAGCTAAAGAATGCTTTATGGCATCCGACATTAATATATCTACGATCAGTTTTCTTGAACACAGATACTGTTAATGAAGTTAGACGGCCAAGAAGATCCTGATGAGAGATTGTAGTATACAGAGTCGAGAAACCCCATGTGGATACATGTCGGTACGGTATGTGACCTTTAGCATCAAGTTCTTCCGTAAGACATTTTGGGTTTTTCAATACCCACATACATTTAACGCCTTAGAAATAGTGGCGCAATACCTTTCCCAAAATGTTTTTACCTACTGAAGGAACCTCGTCAATAGGGTTGAAAGAATGCTTGGTGGTGCAGCTTCTAGAACACCCTCTGGGTAATTTCTCGCTCTCAAGAACAGTTTGAGATCATTCAGGCGTTCAATGGGTAGGTGTCTAATTCCGCTTAACCCGGGACTAGGGGCCGTATGAACCCATGTACTTCAAGATCCTCATGGTACTCATATGAACAGTCACAATCAGAACGTGACTGAGATACATCCTTCTTTAGATGACGACTTTACCACGAATATTATGGATTAAAGATGTAATCAGCCTCAAAATGGATGGATTTTGTAAACTCTCCCCTGTGCAGTTTTTCAGCAGGGAAGATTACCAAAGCATCATATGTATTATAGTTGATGATATTGGGATCGTCATATACAATGAATACAAGAATATCTTATCAGAGACTCTTGTAACTCTGCCCGCTTTGACGGATTTTCTGTCTCGCCATTGAGTATGTGTTGTACGTGGAGAGGAAAATGATGTCACGCAGTGATGTATGAGTGACGTAGCGACGCTCATGAATCTGAATGCTGCACAGCTGCAGCCATGGAATAACGTCATGTCTCGTGCCTACGGTTCGGTAATGTCGCATAGCATACGTTGGTAGAATGCACCATCCGTGTTGACAAGGCCGAGGAAAGATAAACGGCATGCCATGCCATATATTTTTAAAGATCAATTCCTTCTATTTTCTCGTGAATGGTAGAAACAAGTTTAGTTTTTATGGTCAAATGTGTTTCATTTTGTACCTGTTGTAACATATGTCACTTTCGCTGAGTTTGAGAGACCGATTTTATCCCAGATTTGAGGCTGATTACATCTTTAAGAGTACTGATCAGCGATACGGATTCGATATTTTTGGAACATCATGATGTCTTGCCAGCATCATTGAAAACTGTTGACCGTTTCTCTCTTGCAGGAAACAAGCCTATGTTTATGTATACTATGATTGTCTTTTTGACTTTGGTGCTAATACTGTTATATGGAATATGGAATAGGTCTTTGGATTATTGACGCGGATATTCTCTAATGGACGACGGCTTAATTATGAATGACGAACCAGACGCTTGTAATTTGTTTGACACGGATGGCATGAGGCATAAGACAAATACTGTTTTGTGTCGGTCGCTTTGTGGAATATATCGGTTATGATTTTCTTGCCTTCTCTGTTCAACAAAACATCAAGAAATGAGATTTGATCAGCACTGAATTTAATATTTGGATACAACTGATTCAAAAGGTCATGAAATGTATTCAAGTCACCAAAGTGGTTATTCCAGATGACGAAACAGTCATCCAAATATCGTTTGAAAGATGATTCAATTTTTTCTTTTTCGTCAGTGTCGAAATGATTTTCCAGTCTGATAGCTTCTTTTCTAAGTATCCTAATACCAAAGTTGCATATGTGGGTGCAAACTTTGTGTCCATTGCTGTACCTAGGAGCTGGCAGTGTTTGTCACCAAATTTAGATGTGTTGTTTTCCAATGTCAGTTTGATTGCAGATAAAATGAATTCTTTCGTGAAACGATCATCATTTTGGTTTGGATAATGGTCTAACCAATAGCTGATAGCATCCAAACCTAAATCATGGGAAATATTTCCGTACAAGTTGGTCACATCAAATGTGCAGAACAGTTCATCCTCTGAAATTTCGGTTGGTATTTTGTTAAAAAAATCGATGTCATCTCTAAAAAATGATGGAACAAACTGAACGTAAGGTTTGAGCAGGATATCAATAATCTCACTCAATATGCTTGTAGGGCAGACTGGGCCAGCAATAATCGGTCTGAATGTAAGATCCTCTGGTCTTAGTTCTGTTACATATTCAGAATTTTGCTCCTTAACAGCATTGATAACCATATCTGATTTATGTATTTTTGGTAAGCCATATAGCTGACTAGTTTTTGACTCAAATTTGGTCAGAAAACTCCTCTCTTGAGCAGTTAGATCATCGCCATGCTGTGCTATTAAATGATCAATTTTGGTTTTTGTTGTTTTGTCAGCAATATTGGATAAAATCTCATAACAACGTACCTCCTTTCCTATTTTTAACATTTTCTCTTCATAGTATGAATTGTCGATAACTACCACAGCTGATCCCTTATCTGCTTCCTTTAAAACAATATTTTTGTTATTTCAGAGTCGTTTCATTGAAAGTTTCTCGGCCTTATTTAAATACGACCTGCTTTGTCTTCCGATGGGTTGGTGATTCAGAAAATCAATGAAAATATCTAAATCCATATTTCGGCCTCGCGGTGGTTTAAATGTTCCTTTCTTACAGTGGATGGGTCAGTTGATGTGTTGTCACTACAGTATTCCCGGAATCTTAATTTTCTGGCGATCATTCATATTCGGCCCAGGAGTCGATGTGAATTTTAGACCCTATTTTAATACATCAATTTCACTATCCGTCAGAACTAGAGGAAAGGTTTCTCACCGATGTCCGTCTTTCCGGTGACCCTCGCCTACAAAACGATTCCGCGGCGTCCAAGTGGGTCGTTAATCCTGGATGTTTTGACGCGAACGGCGATGATGAGGGGTGTAGAGTGGCTCTGGTTCGTCCTCAATTGTTTTAGCTTGTGTTTCACCACCTACAACTGGTTCATCCATGTTGTCAGTGGCCAGGTCGTTGTTGCTGCTGTTGGTGTTATCATTTATGTTGCTGAAAATTCTCCTGTTAGAATCCCCGTTCAAGCTGAAGTTCAAGTAAATTTTATTTAAAGACGAGGGAGTGTTTAACATAAAACATTAGCTCTGGAGAGCTATTGGAGAGTTATTTCCCCTGTTTTATTGGTCTGCTGTTGGCATTATTGTTACGCCCACCGTAGTTTCCCCCGTTGTTGTAATTTGTACCGTCATTTCTGTTGTTTCTAAAACTGCTTCTGTCGCTGGTATTTCGCGTAGCTCTCCTGTTAGCATTATTTCCTCCCCTGTTGGTCGTATTGTACCTTCTTAAATTGCTCGAATTGCTATTTCTCTCTGTGACGTTGCCGGTTGTGTTCGGTTTCGTGTCATACTTTGGTTACGTCTATTGTTAGCCCTACGAGATCCCGAAGAAACAAGATTAGTTCCATTTCCAGGGGCGCTCCGTTGTACGTTTTGGTTTCGCTGTCTGTTTTCCGACGGTAAAATCTCGTTCGTTGCGGACATAGCATTAGATGGTAGATTGTCAAACCATGTCTTTTTCTTGTTCCAGATTTCCTTTGATTTATTCACGGAGCCAGATTTCATTTAATTTATCCTGGATGGCTGAATTTGGAACCTTGTTTATCAATATGTTAATATGTCACTTTGCACACGATCCAGACTATTTTCTTGCTTTTCCGCTTGTTCTGTCAAGCGCATCATTTCCATAGTCATCCGTACTTTACTCAGTTCTGTCTAACGTTTCTTTTGTCCCTCGCTCTGCCCAGATATAGGTTTTTCCTGGTATTTTCGTGGTATGAGTGGCGGATTCTGTTTCAAAAACGTATCGTATATATTCCTAATACCTTCAAACCTTATCTTTTAGAATGCCATTTTCGGGTGTTTTTTAGTTGACTTCACAAACGCTTGGTATGTTTTCGGAAAGTATACGCATCTTGACGAATGCGGTTATCCTCCTTAGATGGAGCCCATAGTTCTAAAAATGAGCCTACCTGGGAGTTGATCTCTTGTACGTTTCTTCCCACACTAGATACATCTTCTGATGAAGTCTGCTTAATTTCCAGTCTTCTCGATATTTCAACGACCCCGACTTGGGTCTGATTGAGCGTCTCCAGTTGGCCTAATATTTTTTTCAGCCAGTCCACTTGAAAGCATATAATATCAGTTTTACCCATCTTCACGCACGGTAAAAAAAATCCACAAGTAATACAGACGAAATGCCTTTGTACGTGATATAATAAATAAGAAATAAGACTACACAAAATGTATAGTTTTAAGCTAAAATGTATATTGTACTGCTAAACCGGTTTCGTTCATTTTATGGACTTTTCAATAGCAATAAATTATATTTATTCATATGTGAGGCTATATATACATATAGTTGCCTTGCAATTAAACATGTTAAACGCATTTTATATACAAATTAGACACTGGAGACATACATATTTACAATATAATGGAGTATACAAACAGTAAAATAGTTTTTTATAATCCGACAATGATATATACGATAGAACAAAACTAAACAATTAGCTGCATTGTCATGAAGTTGAACATTAGATGACATGTCCGTTGAGGCAGTATTGACTGACAAGTTTAGACTTGATAAATAATATACTTGGTTAGTTTTTACCGACAGCGGTCTGACATCTTTTTCAGTCGATGCATGTATAAAGGAAATAATTGTTTCAATTCCACAGTTCATATATCAATAAAGATATTATTTACAGTTTAATTCATATTATATATATAGCGATTATCCACAGCATGAAGATCGTCTATATAGCGTTTGGTCAATGAGAAGGAACGGAATTTGAAATTATCCGTTTTTGAAAGCGTCTGCATATAGTCGTATTCATAGGAGATCAGTATAGCCAAGAGGGATGCATATTTAGTACCCATTGCGTTACCAAATTTCACACAGGTATAAGCTGTATATGTAAATTCAAAATGTAGCCCAGGAGGGTGTATAAAAAATTAAATTAAAATATTCTTATTGTTACACTCAATATATCCTATTTCTCCTAAAGTCAATTCTTGCATTCTATTGCATTTTTATTGTTTCACTTGGATTATAATTTCCTCATAATGATAACGGTATGTCCACACGTCTCCATATAAACAGTCACGATGTCAGCACTCGTGTATTGGAGACTTTGGCAAATCACCAGCTATGATCCGATCGACAAATCATACCAACTCGTATTAATCATTACTTCAAATGAACTTCTCGCAGTCGCTCGGGTTTGTGACAGCTATATATTTGTGTCCTTGGAGTGTTTTCTTAAGAGTCCTCGCTTCCCCGTTCGAAACGGATATTTATTTAAGCGTGATATATCAATTTGTATGACATTTGTGAGACATTTCTTGGAAAAGAGATCATTCAAATATTTGAAGCTTTTTGTTTAATTTTCTGCTAAATCCTTGTGTTAACGGGCTTCTTTCATACTTCATCCATGACCTTTTACTTTTGTGAAATGAGTGACGCAGTGATCTTATTACATGGGTTCACAGGAACGTGCAAACATTTGTATTTGAACGGTTTGCAACTATATTTCAACACAGTCGGTGAAATTTTTGCTTGTGAACGTTTTCGATTATTCGCACGCCTGTTTCACAGCGAACCGGTTTAATGCTGTATGCACCAATTATTTGTTGACCATCCAGCGAGAAATTCGTGGCTCATAATAATTCAATTTTTCTAGATGACGATACTTGTCAAAGATTTGGCCATATTATGGGATTATGTAGGAATACATGTATGTGTTATTGGTATGTAATCGAATAGCTGTATACAGTCGATTGTCGTTACAGTGCCTCAGTATGAGACCAATTAGATAGATTCTCTAGACGGATAATACAGGAGGATTCATCTTCCAAAGCTTTATATATGTCCAAGTCATGAAATCGATATAAATTAACCTAACTGTTGCGAATTAAGTTTAATAAGGGACATGTAGGCACAGTTTATAGTTGTATATGATAGGTATTGTAGTTGAATATACTCTAGTGGAGGTACCTTGTACCACACGGTACTATATATCAATACTAATGGTAATAGGGAAAAAACCTTCTGACGTCTATACACCGGGAGCTAGAATACCGTTTGAACGGCAGTAATAAATTATCTAGTCCTGTATTGAAATCCTCTTGACATATATCGACATGTGAACAATGAAGGCCGTCTTCATGTACAATAGGGGGCCTTAGTGCAATCTAGTGTTGTTGGTTGGCAACTTGAAAACAAAAACTAAGATCATCGTCAGAGTTAGCGATAGGCTTTGACGAGGTCTATTTGCGGTATTGACGTCAGATGACGACGAGAACCCAAACCACAGCCTGCTGTCGAGGATAACATTATCTTCTGTTCCAGGTTGAGAGGTGAGAACATGTGTACTTTTGTACTTCTTAATAATACTAATATCCATTTGCGTAGGAATATCCTGGAATCGGTCATTTGTAAAATACAGTATTAATGTGCAGTTAAGAAATGATATATCGTATGAAGAGGCCTTTGTCAGTACGGTCATTCGTATTCGTTCGGTCAGATTTAGTCAATTTTTTTTTACTAAATGAATTTACATGTCGTTTCTCATTCTGATTGTGACTGGTCATATGAGCATCTAAGATTACACAATGTTCATACAACACGGCCCTCGAGTTGAGCGGGCTTGGTCTCAAGTCTTGTTCACAATAAATTACCAAGCATGGGAAACTTTGGAAAAGGTACTTGGAATAGCAATGTCTAACCGTTTTCGGTGATAATGTGTTAAAACGTTGATTTAAAATCGTCGGAATAGTTCAGAATCTAGCAAATGCTACTATTTAAGAGTTGTATACCCGACATGCAGGTCGATCCGATATGTTACTATCCCGGGAGGCATGGTTGATAATGTCATAATTCTAATTTTCTCTCCCTTCTTAGCGTAAACCCGAGAGTAAGCCCATCTATCATTATAGCGGTAGAGGTCTATCTCTGATGTCCAATTTTTACTATCTGCATGTTGTTCACCTCAAATTCACTGAAGGTCTCGGATTCACCTGTATAGGTATTAGCCGAAGGGAAACGATCATCTACATAGCGTTTGGTGGACGAGAAGGGACGGATTTTGGATAGTTTCACCTTTGCACATTGCGCGCCTGTATGAGCATTTCGATGCCAGCATGAAATAATTCGCATAAAAGCATTTTATTTAAAAAAAAATAGGGATAGCTCTAGAATAGTGAGTGAATAGTGAGTATTCGATGCCGCATCGTTTGTGCTGTATGCACACCTCTAATAAGAAACAGGGGACTTTAATGTGTAGTTTTTTGAGCAAAAAGAATGCCAAAACATTATAGCACGCTAGATGAATTCGCAACATTGGCGTCCGATCTCACATTCAGTTGGTAACCGATATCCATTAAGGATTCTAAAATATCGCTGAGTGGAGGAGCTTTGTATGTTTATTGTGGATGTTTAGCTTTGCTATACGGAATTGGGTACATGGTGGACCTGTAACAGCATTTCGTACACCAGGAACATCAGTAGGATTTGAATTGTATCAATATTACAAACGTGTATCATGCTATTGAAAAGTAAGTGAAATCCACGAAACCGGTTTAGCCGTATAATATACAGTTTTAGCTCATACTCTACATTATGTGTAGTATTTTTCTCTATATATTTACATTCATAGTCCAAGTGACAGAGAGCCCCGCTTTCGGTTTTCTGCACTCACATACAGCAATGCAGGATTTAGTCTTAAGTAATCTTAAGTAACAGTGAAGTATTTGGGTTTTAAAAGACGAATAGTTTTGGATTTTATTTTAAAACGACACTGATGGCGCTTCATGCTATGAAATAGTCAAACGTTGACAAATATCATTACATATTTATCATATTGGTACCAACCGCTATAAAAGTATATTTATATTTGGTTGTTTCAGAAAGATGTCCAGGCTGCCTCCAAATCCCAGGAGAAAACTGAAAGCCAGTACCGTGGAAATCTATACGAAACAGATTCGAAAATTGGATACTGATTTGGGGGCATACAAGAAACAATGCGAGGACTATCGGAAATGTAACAAGAAGCTCCAGATAGAGAAAGAGAATCTGAGTAAGCAACTCTATAAGCTGAAAGAAGATAGAGAAGATGCAGGCATCAACGAAGAATATGAGAGGGAAATCAAGGTGTTAAACCGTACCATTGCAAAGAATGAAGATACGATTGACAAGTTGGAACAGAAGGTCCAGGAGCTGAAGTCGGTAAACAATGATCAACAGGGACAGATTCAGGACTTACACGACGAAATTAGCGGACTGAAAGGTCAATTATCGCAAACTGTCGTCGTGGTGTCCGAGCTGAACAACAGAATCTCCAAACATCACCAAGAAATACAAGATTTTCGGTCCAATCACGAGGAGAGTATAGAACGGTTGATGGGAAGCTTCAACGACAACTTCAAAATCATACTGAAGGAGTTTAGGCGGGAAATGAAGGGGCTGAAGTCCGAGATTGTCGAAGAGGTCACTGATAGCGTCCGGAGTGAATTGGAAGAGAGGCCTGATCCCAAGTTCTATAATTACAACATCTCTCAAATGCCAAAGTCGTCCTGGGAGTAAATCTCACATCACGGTGTGGTATTGCAACGGATTAGCCAATCTTCAAGTTTACTAAACTCTAAGATGTATCGGAGTTGGATATTTGGATCGATACTCCAAGGAAGGATCTGTCGTCCATTTTTGTAGAGCTAAAATGTGTTGTAATAAGTTTTGCTTCGTGACCCTTACCTGAAATAGGAATCAAATTGCGTGAACACTTATGTAATCTTACTCGTACGCCGGGACAAACTGGCATATTATTCGAGTATTGCGAAAAAATATTAATTCTGCCATCATTCTCTCTTCCGTCGAAGCAGAACATACTCGTAACTAGATGAGAATGTCCATGATCCACTCGGCTACTGTGTGATAGACTATGTGACACCTCGGAGCTGGAGCGAGAGGCTATGATGGCACGGGGTGTAGTGTAATGACAAACGTAACGTGTTCAATTCAGAACAGAATTTGCATATACTTTCATTTTTAAATCCGTCACTGAATGTAAATTTCTTTATTTCAAGCGGTTGTTAATGTATATATGTGTGTGACATATTTAGCAAAAAGAGAAAAGCGTACTAAGGAAAAGTTACTGAACACGCTCTAAAGGCTTACTGTCTTTGATCGGTCACAATAGTTGTGTTTAACTGTTCACAATACATGCAAATAGTTGGTACTACACAAAACGGTTGGTGCATGGGAACATTTTCAAGTTTCAACAAACATTTTTTTCGAACAGTACTTTCATTTCGAACGAAGTTCCTAGTTTAAGCCTATACTTGCATCTCAACGCTAGAAAGTTCTCCACTACATCCTACGATACAAACCCCTTATCATGCAAAATCGAAGGATTGTGAATGCGAATCGAGCATATATTTCCCTTGATAAAGAAACGAGGACTACCTATTCTACTTCAACAATTTGTAACATCATTGTTGTCATTGGTCGCTCGTCTCAATGATGCGTTCTGCGTCGGTTTGTTCTGTTTGACATAAACGTAACGATATGCAATCCCAAAAGAGGATATTGTAAGAGCTTTCCACAATCAAAGCTGCTGTTCGCATTGAGCACATAAGGTGAACACACCTGATGCACTTCGCGTTTCACTGCCTTTCATACGTATCCCATAGAGCAGTGAATTTAGGTGCAAAATATTGTTTTACTGCCGATAAATTTCTGAAAACTGCATCGCAGTGGCATTTTGTTGTGGTGTAACTTCATACTATGACTGGCGACGTTTTGCATCCCTCATATGCACCCAGGCAACATCTTTGGAAATGATGTTTGGAGTTATCGCTAAACATTCAACTTGAACAACAGGGAACGCAACCCCGTTCACGAATCTGGGCATATCACCAACTGTACCAATGGTCATCTCTCACGAGACGTCATGGATGTTTACGTTTGACTGTGGCTCTTCACTAACCTTCCTCATCCTAGTTGTCGCAATTTCTGGGACGTTTAAAGAACGTTTACTGTCAGTCAGATTAGTTTAAGACAGTTTTTCTTTTTCAAGCTAGTCCCCGTGCTTATAGACATGGAACCCTAAATAACACTGGGATTCGAACCTGGGCAAAATCCTAACGAGCAATTTTGTTAAAGTGATCGTAAACCCTCAAGTATAGTTTGCATCAAACGAAAGCGAACCATTGCGAACTGTGTCGGAAAATATTTATTGTAATTTGTTACGATTTTATTACACAGAATAAACCGCAAATAAAGTATGATATTCTATGGTGGTCTGTTGCAATCATATTTAGGTCCAGTGACGTCACACTGCATTAATACATATATTTCAAACTGTGTATGTACTTTCCAATGCTTTATTCAAGCTTAAGATGTGTACACTTTGAGTTTCAACACAGACTCACTGTTCCAATGTGCATGTTTCACCAAACTCTGGGCAATTAAATGCAAGATTCAAATCGACTTGACCCTTATGAGTTATCAGCTCCCAGATTTTGGTGAAACATGCACATTGGAACAATGAGCCTGTGTTGAAACTCAAAGTGTACACACCTTAAGCTTGAATAAAGCATTGGAAAGTGCATACACAGTTTGAAATACATGTATATGTATTAAGGCAGAGTGAATTACAAGCGTCTAGTCCGTCATTCATAATCCAGCCGTCGTCCATTAGAGAATATCCGCGTCCATAATCCAAAGACCTATTCCATTTCCATATAACAGTATTAGCACCAAATTCAAAAAGACAAAAAGTATACATAAACATAGGCTTGTTTCCTGCAAGAGAGAAGCGGTCAACAATTTTCAATGATGCCGGCAAGACATCATGATGTTCCAAAATATCAAATCCGTATCGCTGATCAGTATTCTTAATCCATAATATTCGTTATAGAGTCGTCATCTAAAATGATGTACCTCAGCCACGCTTTGATTGTGACTGTTCATATGAGTACCATGAGGATCTTGAAGTACATGGGCTCATACGGCCCCTAGCCCCGGGTTAAGCGGAATTAGACATATGTTACGAAACGTAGCGCCATAGATCTTGCACGCTACGTTCGTATTTTGCTATCAGCATGCGATATGTATCGCCAAATTTGAGAAACTTTGAGTGGAGGCGCTTGGTGGAATAGCCCTGTTTTATAAGTTTCTGCAACAATGTTAAGTCACTGGACCTAAATATGATTGCAACAGACCACTATAGAATACCATTCTTTATTTGCAGTTTACTCTGTGTAATAAAATCGTAAAAAATCACAATAAATATTTTGCACACTGTTTGCAATGGTTTTTCATTTGATGGAAACTTTACTTGAGGGTTTACGATCACTTTAACAATACGAGCCAGATGTGCACAACGGATAATGTCCCAGTCAGTGGGCCGCCTTTAGACAATTACACCACGTCGTTCGGCGAAGAAACTCCAATTTCTCATGAACCGTTAAGCAGTCTTCTTACCATTGTCAGTTGTTTCAGGGAAAATATCTTTTTTTTCTTCGTTATGACCATTTACGTTCTCCGGACTTTGACTAGTTTAGTGCCTTGGAATACAAGAGTTCCAAAGCAGATAGACTGCTGATCAGAGCAGTTCGATTACTCAGCCATCCTAAATCATGTCCAAAAGAGGAAAAAAGGAAATAGATGTAAATTAAAACTGATAGAAATATGTTTCTAGAATCAGTCTGCGTCTCAGCAGTGAAGCATGCCGAACATATTTGTATCTACGGGTTTTCAGAAAAAGTTCAAGTGCCATTAAAATAAACCGGGAAATGTCCATGTTGTATTTAATCAAGTGACTCAACCTATGCGATCTACGTGTATTCACCAAATGCTCACATCACAAACATTTGTCAGTAATTAATTTGATGCAGAATTTCTTCCCGCAAGGCATCTCGCGATATCACCTCAAACTTGCAATACTTCGTTCAGTTCAATAATCCTATTGATAGACAACAAACACTATGGGCGAGGGAGTTTTCTTCGAGACATTGTGTGCTTCAATGGATTTTACGAAGCGACAGCTCTCAGTTTTAGACCTGGTAAACACGGCCAAGTTTTCCTTGACTAGTGCGAGACCAAATTTATGACAGACTATCTACAGCCTTTCGCTTTATCCTGCACTGGTATTCTCATCGTCTATAATATAAGCTTGTAAGAAAGGTAATGGCCACAATAGGCTTCCATAAAGAACCTGGCGCGTTTTACTGAGATTTTGGTCCCCATGAGGTACGGTTTGGAGTGCCAAAATGAAATATCACGTTCGATAGATATTTTTCAGTTAGCGTAAAATATATTATCCTGACTTATGGGTTGAATATTTTGTAGATCCTGGGTCTTGTGGTTTTCTAATAACAGCATCTTGAGGTGCATGCAAAATCGTCTGAGGTGAAAACAGCACACTTTTCCCTCCGTAAACATACGAAGCCAGTGGAACTTAATCCCGAAATATTGACCGTGTCAATAGTTTGATGTTGCCCAAACGTGGTTTTGGTTCTGAACTGTTTTCATATGTTCACGGAGAGAAAAGCGTGTTGTTTTCACCTCAAACCCACTACTTCAAGATGCTGTTATTGAAAAACCGTAAGACCCAGGGACTGCAAAATTATACGTGATATGTCATTTTGATACTCCAAACCGCACCTCATGAGGCCAAAATCTCATTAAATCGTACCAGGTCCTTTAGTCTCACTTGTCAAGGAAAATGTTTTCGTGTGTGCCAGGCCTTAACCCTGATACAGCGGAATGTGACAGACTGGTGCAGCACTCCCCCAGTACACAGCCAGAAAAAAGGTGATGGCCCATCATCCTTTAATGGTGATCAGACCTGGTCGTCACCTTTAAAAGGTGATGAGTTAGAGCCATCACCTTTAAATTGTGACGGCCATTACCTTTTAAGGGTGATAATTTTCCATCATTACCCTCAAGAAGTGATTACCTAAATTTACTATCATTGCTGATCACTCTTCAGAGGCGATGGCCATCATTTTTAAAGGTGATAATAAAAAAGGGTGATGACTCACCTTTTCGGGGTGATAACTATCACCTTTTTTCTGGTTGTGTAGAGCTAATTTTTCACTACTGTAATGGTTCATCGGTGATCTATTGCGAGCATAATGTGAAGAGAAAGCTAGTAATAAAGCTGTGTACAGATCCCGAATCTAGGGGCCGCTCGGGTAGTGTATATTCAAAGGCGTTATAGTTTTCAAATGAACAAGTGGAGTCAAAGCGTAAGGAAAATAAAAGGAATGGATATTTTATTTCCACAGAAAATGCGAGAGTGAGTGAATAGGATTGAAGGTCGCAGAAAATATGTCAGCAATCTGAATTTGACTACCAGGACTTACTGGAATACGGTACACGGAAAACTTCTCCTTCAAGAATCTAAGTAAACCAGGTTATCGATCTACTAAAACTGTGCTATCGGGTGCATATAGACCTAACGACAAACCTGTCACATAAAAATCACCCAATAAAAGAAATTTTGAGGACATCAGCACTTTGACGGAAGTTCTAGGGGAATACCCATGTGAAGTCGGGCGATCACTCATATTGTCATTGGAAATATGCCAGTGAGCTAGTCTGGGCCTGTGGCAGAGATGCCCCGAAAAGATAGCGAGTATTGAATAGAAATATCTAACGTCAGCCGTTCAACGAATACAGATAACGTTTTATGATATAGTTACAACTTACTCTCGTCCGTTATTGTGACGATATGTGCGAAATTGTATACGTTTCAAAGTATAACAGCTGTCATCTCGATATTGTAGTCGTCAATAAAGGGAAATAACTATGTGGAAAATGAGGAGAAAGGAGTAAACACCCGACCTTGCATATCTACAAGGCACTAATCATCTTCCGTGTAAGTTTCGAAGTTGTCCATCAAATAGTAACATTGATATGGGACTTTGACGATACAGGGTCATATCAACTCTGGGTGAAAACACCATCATACTAAGCATTTATTACGAAAATGTTCAACTTCCTTTACATTTAAAAGCCGAGATACAGCCCTGACAAGGTACTTTAGTATATATTGTAGTAGTCATTAAATGGAAATAAATTACAAGGCACTAACCATCTTACATTAAGTTTCTAAGTTGTCCATGAAATAGTAACCGAGATACGAGCCGGACAGGCATACACTGACGTTACTGAGGAACCATCACTCGGGGGAAAATTTCCGAAATCCGCAAAAACCTGACCGTGCAGTTACGCAACTTTGGATCAAAATGGTAGCTCAAACACCGTCCGAAAAAGTTTGGCTTTATGGACGGACGGATAAAATGAGGGCATCGACCTACAATCAAAAACTGTTCCATCAACTAATAAGGCGCCAGAGAAGCACAGGGAGACGTAAACTCTCTGAGTTAGTGATAGACGACCTGCATCTGTCCAATCCTGACAACATCCGGGAAGGTTGGGCCAATTATTTCGAACAGTTGGCCCAGCCCCTCGACAACACCATCTTTGACGAAAAATACAACCACCAGATAGAGCTAAACAGATTTCTTATACAGAAGATCTGCCGAGAAACCAAAAGTATTCCCCCAACTGTCAACGAAAGCCAAGTTGCCGAGGTGGTGGCAGGAATGAAAAATGACAAAGCTGCTGACGAATCAGGGATATCGGCCGAACACCTTAAAAATGATGGATCAAAGATCATCGAAATACTCACAAAATTGCTCAACAGTCTATTTAAACTGGGAAAAGTGCCGGAACAGTTCAAACATGGTCTGATCACATCAATCTACAAGAAGCATGGTAAGCCACTAATGAACCCGGACTCGTATAGGAGAATAACTGTGACCAGCATAATTGGTAAAGTAGCAGAGAAATCACATCTCAAGTTGAATAAAGACATACTAGACCGGAACCAAAATCGCCTACAGAGAGGCTTCACAGAAAAAACTTCAGCCATCAACGCTGCTATTCTTCTCACCGAGGCCATCGCTGAAGCTGAAGACAAAAAGAAATCATTGTATGCTGCCTTCATCGATGCATCTAAGGCTTTCGACGTTGTCTGGCACGATTCTCTGCTAGAAAAATTCCACCACTTTGGAATTACCAACCAAAACTGGAGCTTCCTCGACAACTGGTACACCAAACTCAATTCCCAGGTCAGATGGGAGGGATCGTTATCCAGGCCATTTATGGAGCGCCAAGGTGTCCGCCAGGGTGGAGTTTGGTCTCCTTCTGCCTACAAAGTTTTCCTTAATCCCCTGCTGAACACTATATCCACCCACAGAACTGGACTGAAAATTGGCTCCATCCATTGTGGAGCTATCGCACTGGCAGATGACCTAGTGTTCCTGTCCGACTCTACTATCGACTTACAAGTGCTGCTCAACATCCAGGGTACATATGCTGGAAAGGAACGTTACATGGTTAGCGATTCCAAGACAAAGACTATGACTCTAAATCAACCCAAACAGAAACAGGAGCTCACCATGACACTTAATGACAATCCGATTGAAGAGACAACAGAGTATGAACATGTGGGTGTAAGAAGAGGACCTTGCACGTCCAAAAGTGTCACCGATAATGTTGTGAATAAAATTCAGATGGCAAGACGCACTACATATGCGCTCATGAGCTCCGGGCTTCACGGGTTTAACGGAGTCAACCCGATGGTCTCATTCAAGATGTGGAATACCTACGTCCTACCGCGGTTACTGTACGGTTTGGACAGTGCCGTCCTCAACCGTGCTGACATCAGTCTTCTGGAAAATAACCACAAACAGTTATTGAGGCAAATACAACACCTCCCAGAAAGAACTGCCACCGGAGGACTGTACATACTCCTGGGAGCTCTGCCAATTGAGGCCGAACTGCATAAACGCAAGCTCACCATGCTGGGTAACATTCTCCGACAATCAAGCATCGAAAGAGATCTGGCCATCCGACAGCTCGCCATCAAGGAGTTAAGTTCAAAGAGTTGGTTCATCGAAGTACAACACATCCTCCACAAGTACGATCTACCTTCTGCTCATGATCTACTATAATGTATGCCAAGCCAGTCCAAATGGAACAAAGAGCCCAAGGGCTTCAATATACGCCCGTGTATCTGGAATTACATTGGTCCAAATTTCAAGGTTGTTTGATAGCCTCGATTCCAATTGGTAGCTAGCCTACAATTTTGTGCTTCTGAGAATGTAACATATATCTTATATTGAATGATAAACTAAAACGAGCTTAACTCTTGGTAACTAGTTGAATTTGAAGCAAGAGCCGAGAGCTCACATATCCCACACTGAAATCGACAAGTCAAACACAAGAAAATAGTAGTTTTTCCTGCAAATGGATTCCTTTCAGACAAGATAATTTTTCATGAAGAAAGAAGAAAGTGATGAAGTAAACCTTTGTTCTTGAGTTAATAAAGAGGTATGAAGTTCATAAATGACCCCTCTCCCCGTTAAATTACTAAATGTATGGTTTTTATTTCACAACAGTTTAACTAAATGTAGCTGTTTCAAATATGGGAGACTCCATAGGATGACTGCCATATACATGTAGGGGAGAGAACTCTGAATATTCCAACCTAACACATGGTCAACTAAACTTGATTCAGTTTTGACCTTGGACAAATTGATCTTAAAATGTATGGCTCCTCTTTGCCATGCGAGTAAGTTATACTCAAAGTTTGGTACTATTCCATACCTTGAAACCAGAGATATCGCATTAACAACAAATGTTAATGAATGAATGGACAGAACGCAACATCGCATTACATGACCTCGTCTTCGACAGGCATATGAAAATGTGATTTCCTGATTTTGGGGTCACAGTTACCTTGACCTTTGACCGTGACCTAAATTTTGGCACACAACACTTCGTCTTCCGTCAATGTATCAATGGACACATTTTGGTATGTGACACATCATGTCCCCCTAATGAATCTACGGACACAAAACAAAGTAATTTTCAAAGATTTCTTGATTCTGGAGTCACAGTGACCTTGACTATTGACCTTGATCTAAATTTTGGTACATGACACACCATCTCCACGTAATTTCTCAATGGACACAAAACATCATGATTTTTAACAATTTTGGGGTCACAGTGACATTGACCTTTGACCTACATTTTGGTATGTGACATATGTCTACTGACACAGAAAAAATGTTATTTTTAATAATTTCCTGATTTTGGGGTCAGTGACCTTTGATCTTGACCTAATAGTTGGTATGTGACACTTCATTTCCCCCTATTGAATCCACTCACCAAATATTTGACCTTGATTCTGGTGTCACAGTGATCTTGACTATTGACCTGGATCTAAATTTTGGTACATGACAAAACGGTTACCCGTAATTTCTCAGTGGACTCAAAAAAATCATGATTTTTAACAATTTCATGATTTTGGGGTAACAGTGACCTTGACCTTTGACCTTGACCTACATTTTGATATCTGACACATTGTGTCCCCCTAATGTATCTACTCACACAAAGAAATGTTATTTTTAATAATTTCCAGATTTTTGGGTCAGTGACCTTTGACCTTCGACCTTGACCTATATTTTGGTATGCGACACCTCATTTCCCCCTATTGAATCCACTCACAAAAAATTAGAAATTTTTAATGATTTCCTGATTTTTCCGTCACACTGACCTTTGACCTCGACCTACATTTCGTATGTAACACATCGTTCCCCCCTAGGGCATCCACTCACCAAAAATTAGAACTGTAGATAGAAAACTGTCAATGATTTCCTGATGTTAGGCAACAGTGACCTTTGACCTCTGACCGCGACCTCAATTTTGGTACGCGACACATCGCCTCCACCTAGCGTATCCACTCACAAAAAATTGCAACTGTGGATAGAAAAGATTCACAGATATAGACCGGACACAAACACTTCAGTGATTTCCTGTTTTTTAGGCCAGTGACCTTTGACCTCTGACCTTGACCTTCATTTTGGTACGCGACACATCGTCTCCCCATAGGGTATCCACTCACCAAAAATTAGAACTGTAGATAGAAAACTGTCCCAGATATAGACCGGACACGAGGGACGGACAGACGGACACACGGACGGACGGAAACCGCCATCACATAATACGTCCGCCTTTTGGCGGGCGTATAAAAAGGATGTAAACACAAATATCAATGAACTCTGGACTGAAACAATTAACAAGAGCCCAAGGGGCTTCAATATACGCCCGTGTATCTGGAATTACATTGGTTCAAATTTCAAGGTTGTTTGATAGCCTTGATTCCAATTGGTAGCTAGCCTACAATTTTGTGCTTCTAAGAATGTAACATATATAACATCTTATATTGAACGATAAACTAACGAGCTTAAATTTTGGTAACCAGTTGACCTTGAAGCAAGACCTGAGGGCTCACATATCCCACACTGAAATCGACAATAGTCAAACACGAAAATAGTACTTTTCCTGCAAATGGATTCCTTTCAGACGAGATAATTTTTCCTGAAGGAAGAAGAAACTGATGAAGTAAACTTTTGTTCTCGAGTTAATAAAGGGGTATGAAGTTCATAAAGGACCCCTCTCCCCGTTAAATTACTAAATGTATGGTTTTTATTTCACAACAGTTTACCTAAATGTAGCGATTTCAAATATGGGAGACAACTCCACAGGACGAATGCCATATACATGTAGGGGAGAGAACTCTGAATATTCCAACCTAACACATATGGTCAGCTAAACTTGATTCAGTTTTGAAGGACTGTGACCTTGACCTTGGACAAATTGATCTCAAAATGTATGGCTCCTCTTTGCCATGCGAGCAAGGTATACTCAAAGTTTGGTACCATTCCATACCTCGAGACTAGAGATATCGTATGGACAACAAATGTCAATGGATGAATGGACAGAACGCAACATCGCATTACACGACCTCGTCTTCGACAGGCATATAAAAATGTGATTTCCTGATTTTGGGGTCACAGTTACCTTGACCTTGACCTAAATTTTGGTACACGACACTTCGTCTTCCGTCAATGTATCAATGGACACAAAAAAATCATGATTTCTATGAATTTCATGATTTTGGGGGTCACAGTGACCTTGACGTTCGGCCTTGACCTACATTTTGATATGTGACACATCATGTCCCCCTAATGAATCTACGGACACAAAACAAAGTAATTTTCAAAGATTTCTTGATTCTGGAGTCACAGTGACCTTGACTATTGACCTTGACCTAAATTTTGGTACATGACAAACCATCTCCCCGTAATTTCTCAATGGACACAAAAAATCATGATCTTTAACAATAACGATTTTGGGGTCAGTGACCTTGACCTACATTTTGGTATGTGACATATCCCCCTAATGTATCTACTGACACAAAAAAAGTTATTTTTAATAATTTCCTGATTTTGGGGTCAAAGTGGCCTTTGACCTTGACCTAATTTTTAGAATGCGACATTTCATTTCCCCCTATTGAATACACTCACCAAATATTAGTAATTTTTAATGATTTCCTGATTTTTAGGTCACACTGACATTTGACCTTGATTCTGGTGTCACAGTGATCTTGACTATTGACCTGGATCTAAATTTTAGTACATGACAAAACGGCTACCTGTAATTTCTCAATGGACTAAACAAATCATGATTTTTAACAATTGTATAATTTTGGGGTCACAGTGACCTTGATCTTTGACCTTGACCTACATTTTGATAAGTGACACATTTTGTCCCCCTAATGTATCTACTCACACAAAAAAATGTTATTTTTTATAATTTCCTGATTTTTGGGTCAGTGAACTTTGACCTTCGACTTTGACCTATATTTTGGTATGCGACACCTCATTTCCCCCTATTGAATCTACTCACAAAAAATTAGTAATTTTTAATGATTTCCTGATTTTTCCGTCACACGGACCTTTGACCTCTGACCTCGACCTACATTTCGTATGCAACACATCGTTCCCCCCTAGGGCATCCACTCACCAAAAATTAGAACTGTAGATAGAAAACTGTCAATGATCAATGGTTTCCTGGTTTTAGGCAAGTGACCTTTGACCTCTGACCTCGACCTCAATTTTGGTACGCGACACATCGTCCCCACCAAGCGTATCCACTCACAAAAAATTGCAACTGTGGATAAAAAAAATCCACAGATATAGACCGGACACGAACCCTTCAGTGATTTCCTGTTTTTCAGGCCAGTGACCTTTGACCTCTGACCTTGACTTTCATTTTGGTACGCGACACATCGTCTCCCCGTAGGGTATCCACTCACCAAAAAATAGAACTGTAGATAGAAAACTGTCCCAGATATAGACCGGACACGGGGGACGGACGGACACACGGACAGACGGACGGAAACCGCCATCACATGATACGTCTGCTTTTGGCGGGCGTATAAAAATGGTGCAAATAACAAGAAAACTATGAAATACCTCAACAAAGACAGCTTCAAAAGTAGTAATCCACATGCGTGCTGGTCAAGTGTGGGGTTTGACAAAGTGAATGTGAAATAAGCACGCATCAAGGCAAAACTCATGTTAGGGGTCTATTTTCTCCAGTAAAACATAATCAAGATTCAATTGAAGAAACCAGAAAGCCATTCATCCAGAGCTTACAATCAAAGATCATGGACACTCTTGGAGCAGCTTGTTGGCATAGGCTGCTCCACTCGCCAACATTATTAGTCCAGCTCATCTTGGACTGTTCAGCCTTCATCGAGATACAGGCATGTATCGACTCTACAGGTGTAATATGCGCCCTGGAGTCCATCAGCAGAGGATTGTGCTATGCTCTACACAGCCCGAGTTGTCAAACTCTGGGGATTACTCTGGGGATTAGTCTACCGCCGTGAGGTGTAATATATGGTGCTCCATTTTGCGTATCGCGTTATCCGCGCTGCATGTATAATATTGGACTTTATTAATCAACTTTCAATGATATGAATCCAATACAAAGAAATCGGCCTGCTTGATATGACCCCAAACCGGGCCAATATGAGGAAGGCGGGCCAATACGGAAAAGCAGGTCCAATACGGGAAAACAGGGCCAATATGGGCTGGGCCAATATGACTTTCAACATGGCGACGCTGAGGATGAACGATCCTCGATTCGCGATCTTCTCCCAATGATGTCACTGATTTCTCTGACTTTGAACGGATATTCAATGGCTTATGTGATAATATTTGATAGAGCTGTACGTGCCGATACACAAACCTTGAAATCAAGTGAGGCGAGTCATGCTGAAATGGACTATAGTGACGCGAGCGCGAAATCGACATGCTAAGTACAAGCAGACGTCAAAACAGCAATCCAACACTTACAGCAGTGCACTGATGAACGAAGCGATAACTACAGTGATATTTTACAACAGAAAGATGTCAGACTTGCAGCTAAAAGAGTTATTCACATATGGATAGAACCGATAGGAATCATGCGGTCGAAACACCTGTAAAATGATGTTGAAAACTAGGGTCTCCATAGCATCATACGTCTTTGATCCTCAAATCGGGACAACCTCGCCACCAGGGGTCGCTCTTCGCTGGACAATTGGCCGCTTCGATGAACCCCTGGGACCAATCTCGAAACCAGAGCTATCCGGTCCTGTGCTCCCTACTATGCTCTGGGAGGGCGCTCGGCAGTACGATCGGTCATTGGATAGAACACAAAACCCTAGAATTTAGAACATAACGAGAGCGTATCTGTGGGGATCAAGCCGACATCCCGACGTCATGAATGTTACGAGCGCGTCTGAAAGATGACGTAGCCTACTAGAATTCTTTATGCATTCTTGCGAAACATTTTTTTATTCTGACGTCATGACGTTATGACACTGGCCATGAAAATGACTCATGACTGACGTTCTATAAAGAATAGGATATGTTCCAATGGAACCGGAAGGGGCCACGTGAAAGAATTTTTCAGTGTATTATGGGACCAATTTTCAGCGACCGTCGTCCCAGGGGTTCGTCGGAGCGGCCAATTTTCCAGCGGAGAGCGACCCCTGGTGGCGAGGTTGCCCCTGGGACAACGCTCACTGAAAATTGGTCCCATAATACACCGCAGGAACATTCTGTCCGTTATTCCGGAAGTCGTAAACGTTCTGCCCGACACAGCACTTTGGAAAACCTTCACGGGTGGAATCATCATCGTATCATGGCAATGGACACGTATCTGCTTGGATACTAGAAGGTAAGTGTTTAGTACCATCTGATCATGTTCAGGAATGATAATCAGTGAGCGGTAGTAGCACATCCGAAAACAAATTTCCACTGCATGTGGGTCTATGTCTGTGTTCACAACAACAACAACATTTGCAGTATGTTTTTCTCTGCTGTTCAGCAAGTAATGAAGCTCCCTGCTTTTGAGGATTTAATTCTGAAGCCGCAACAAATGTTGTCTTTATCTGCGCTTTGGGATAATAATGATGTGCTGGGTATTTTTCCTACTGGTTATGGGAAGTCCCTCATATACCAGATTTTGCCAAAATTGCTTCCCCTTCGACCGGGTTCAACGATACATCATGACCATGGTATTGCCCTTGTTGTGAGTCCTCTCAACAGTTTGATGGAGGACCAGGTGAACAGTCTATCAACTATGGGTATACCTGCTGCTGTGCTTCAACCATCCACTCTAAAGAAGCGTAGTATTTATGGGCCCAACATCAACCGTAGACAACTCGAAGAAGGCATGTTCAACATTGTGTACTGCCATCCTGAAATTTTCACTGATCCTCTGGTTCGAGAACTGTTAACTTCAATACACTATCAGCAGAATGTCGTTGGTCTTGTTGTGGATGAAGCTCATTGTATCGTTGAATGGTAAGTAGTTATTACAATATTATCACACGATTACTAATTTCCCAATGATTACACTGGGAGTCACTCATTGATGCACATGTACATGTCGGGGAAGAGATATTGTCTAACAATTGAAGTGGAGAAAGGGAGATTAAAGGGAACTTTACCCAAAAATCTGATTAATCAAATTTTGCCAGGCCTTATCACTCTTTTGGTGATTTCTTCCCAATGGTTTGGAGTAAGGCCATGAAATCTCATCGATGTATCAATCTGGACATGCAAAATATATATTGGCAGAAGAAAATTATAATAAAAATAATTTCATATTTGCATTAATTTTGTACGATAGGAATGTCACTCGGCCTTAACCCAGTTAAGTATAAGAACCCCAAATGCAGCATGAAATTGGGAGAGAGAGAATTAAGGTTTAACGTCGTGTTAACCTACACTACTGGACCATACTACATACAATTGAATTATCAACCCAAACATTTTCAATGTTAATTTCTCATTTCAAATTCCTGTATTTCTCGGGTGAATTAAAATAAATGTTTTTTTTTTCATTTTCAGGGGTCCAGATTTTCAAACGGACTATGCGAAGCTATCAACCATCCGTGCCTTATTTCCTGGCATTCCTCTGCTTGCTCTCACAGCCACAGCTCCATCCACATATAGAAAAACCATTAGGGCCTCCCTTTGCTTTCATCATGATCAATACAAAGAAATTTCAGCCAACCCTGATCGTAGAAACATATTTTATTCTATTGAAAAAAGAAAGTCGAGTAATTATGGTATTGAAAGTTTCACCGATGTTCTTCATCCTATTGCATCTGATTTACTTGAGCAACTGAACGAATATCCACCAACGATCATTTATTTACCCTTACTCTGGTGTGGGAAAGCATATAGATCATTTGAAAAAATTCTTGGGGACAAACAGTATTTCCCGTCTGGTGCCACTACAGTCCCTGAAAACCGTCTTTTCGCTCAATTTCACAGTGCCCAAACAAATCAAATGAAAGATATGTTGTTGAAAACCTTAGTTAATGGGTCTGCTCCGAGGGTTGTTTTTGCTACTGTTGCTTTGGGGATGGGAGTAAATATCAAAGACATCAGACAAGTCATCCACATAGGAGTTCCTAGGAGTATAGAGAATTACTTTCAGGAAACTGGGAGGGCAGGCAGAGATGGCTCTCCCAGTTCAGTAACCATGTATTATAATGGTAATGACCTTGCCAAAAATCGGAAAGAAGTCGCTGATGCAGTTAAAAATCTCTGTCTGGGTGATGAATGTATTAGAAAATTTCTCCTTGACCATTTTGGAGGTGAATATGTTCCTTTTGAATTTCGTCACATGTGTTGCTCTCGATGTAAATCTGTTTGTGAGTGTTCCACATGTATTTTGGAAAGGGTCCAGCTTATGGATTTAAATTAGATTTTGGTGTATGGTAATCTCTCTAATGAATCAAACGCTTTTACACCAGATATTTAGTTAATTAGAGCATTTCCACAAAGTGGATGCTCTTATGTTTTCATGAGAAACGGCTTCGCTGGATCCGCCGCCGCCGTGAGTTTAAACGTGAATATCTCTGAAACCGTTAAAGATGTAATCAGCTTCAAAATGGATGGATTTTGTAAACTCTCCCCTATGCATTTTTTCAGCAGGGAAGATTACCATAATATCATATGTATTATATTTGATGATAGTGGTATTGTCATATACAACGAATGCAAGAATATCTTGTCAGAGAAATTTGAAACTCTGCCCGCTTTGATGGGTTTTCTGTTTCTCCATTGAGTGTGTGTTGTACGCTGAGAGAAAAATGATGTCACTGTGTGACCATCGTGACGTATGAGTGACGTAGCGAAGCTCACGAATCTGAATCTGAATGCTGCACAGCTGCATCCAGAGGATAATGTCATGGCTTGTGCCTATGGTTCAGTAATGTCGCAAAGCATACCTTCGTAGAATGTACACTCGTGTATACGCTTGTTGATGCAGTCGGGGGGAAAAATAGACGGCATACCATTTTTAAAGATCAATTCCTTCTATTTTCTCGTGAATGGTAGAAACAAATTCAGTTTTTTGTGGTCACTGAAAGAAAATATAGCAGTGGAATTAATATTTCATCCATGCATCATAATTCATGAAGCAGCTGAACTTCGCAACATGAGTTACTTTGTAACATGAGTTACCAAAATGGGGTCCTGTAACATGAGTTACCATCATAATGGGAGAAAAATCTAGGTGCCTCTGCTTGCAGTTACTTGCAACTTCTGAATAAGCATTGATATGTGTAAAACCGGACAGTGCAAATCTGTACATTACTACAAGCATCTCTGCAGTGCTCCAGATAATTTTTTTTTATGAGGAGTACTATACTCCTCCAAATTTGTTCGAAGGAGTATCGCTTGTCATACCAGGAGTATTGTTTCTTGCCCAGGCCTGTGCTGTAATATTTTCTATGGAAACCTATTATGGGTTACCTAAAATCTTCTAGGGTAACCTGAAATAGGTCCCCTAACGGGAAAATTAGGGTAACCTATGTTCACCTAGGATAACCTGTTTGATTGACGGCATCTAATTAACGTATTCCTTTGAAAACATTTAAATAAATGTCATTATTTTATCATAAAAATCATGTCTTTACTACTTTATTTTTATTTCCAATCCCATGTATAAGACCTGTGTATTCAGATTTGTATTAAGAGGTGAACTGCGGTCAAATAGCCTACCAAGTCTACTGAATTTCACCAGAATATAAATTTCCATCTGTTATTTATCTGTATTTCATCATTGAAAACTGCTGAAATGACGAGAGATTACATATGGATAACTTCTTGAAAAATGAGAAACCTGCTTGAATTATGCAGATTTCTCATCCATTGATCATGATAGATTTAGATTTAAAATATCACGAATTATCAAAAGTTTTTCGGAATTATTAACTTTTAGTTGCATAACAACAACAACGTGCGCGAATACCTTGTTTACATCACTTGTCCACCAAACAATCGGGCAATGCGTGGTTGACGAACATCTTCTGAAACACTTATTTATGACATCATGGGTCTTTTGTGCCTTCAAAATCTCTTTAATTCTTTCGTCTTTGGTGATTTTAAAAATTACTTTCTGTTTCGTTCTTTTGGATTATGGTACTGTCAAAGTTGCTCCACGTGCTCAACGTATGTTGTTCGTTTGAGAGGTACGAGTTTACTCGCGCCGCACATGCGATACAATCACAAATTCTATTGGTCAATTCAGTTAAAAGCGTCCTCCGATTGGATTCACTATTGCCGAAGTTGAAAATGTACTCGTCATGTTACAACAACATGCGGTTACGACACGGTATGTGTTACGGTATCTTTACGCATTGATTTTGGCGATAAGGCGTATCAGCTATTTATCGGGCGTATTTGTTACGCCTAAATTTCAGCATGCATGCGTTTTTGAACTTTTTGTAGGCGTAAATTACGCCAATACGCCCCTTATCTGGAGCACTGATCTCTGTACATTACTACAAGCATCTTCCATGTAAGCTTCAAAGTTGTCCATGAAATAGTAACTGAGATCTGGTCCGGACAAGAAATTATGATTGATGCAATGATGGGATAAAGGGCCATAACTCTTTGGAAATTCATCAAAATGCATAAAAAGCCGACCAAGCACATCTACAAGGTATAGTAAGCGAGATAAGGTCTGGATAAGAAATTACTAACAAGATAAAGGGCCATAACTCTGTGAAAAATCATTGAAACGCGCAAAGGAAATCTGACATTGCACATCCGTATGGTTATAAGCATCTTCCATGTAAGTTTTGAAGATGTTCAAGAAATAGTGAGATATGGTCCCGATAAGAAAAATTATGAACTGACGAGATAAAGAGCCATCACTCTAATAAAACCATTGAAATGTGCAAAAAAAATATCGGCCAATCAAATATCGAATTGAGACATCCGTCACTGAGCTCCCATGGTGACGAATATTCACGGAAACCTCTGATCATTAATCTGAGAGAGAAATGTAAAGAATGACATCATGTCACGCCTTTGTCATTGTAATTCTTCGTGGCCGAGTCATCCGGACTGCCGGGACTGCATGGCGCCTCAAGGAGTCTTTGCACAGAGCGAAGTGCAGGCTTTGCCAAAACACGTTCGATGTTGGAAATATGGGGGAAAGTTCCGTGAAAGGTCATGCGAAAGGTGCAAAGCATGAATCCTGCTATCAGCGTGAGCGATAAAATATGCAGATTAATCGGACTATCACATCTTTCTTTGGCTCTTCCACTGCCGATTCAGGCATAATATCGTTGTAAGATTTAATTTGTATGATTATTTACCCATCCGTTGTCCTTCATATTAGAATCTCTATCTCTGAATGAGTTGTTCGTTTTAGTGACAAATATTTCAAGCCGAAAACGGAGCCATATTCCACGTGTATTTCATACTTCCTGGTGACAACAGGGGAGATAATCAAGGGTAGATAACCTCTATACATTGCGTTGAGAGAAAATACATTTGACTGAAAATAACTGGAGACAGCAATTTTGTCCTGGAAATGTCCTGGAATTTTGATCTTTCCCAGCTGTGCGAACCCTGTCATACAGTTGTTTAATACAACCAGTACCAGAAGCCTATTGAAAGTCGGTGCCATTGGATATATTTTTCACGAGTTATGCCCCTTTATACATGTCTGGCTGTTTTTATCCTTGTAAACACATTATCTCAAAAAGTCCTTCACTCAAAACAATGAAACTTCATACAGTTGTTCAATACAGCCAGTACCAGAAGCCTATTGAAAGTCGGTGCCATGGGATGTGTTTTTCAGGAGTTGCTGTGAATAGACAGTAATCGTTTGTCTACATCTACTATAGGTAATCACTGCTCTATTGCTATATTGTTTTGTCTGTCTATGATCTATATCATACAGGTAAAATTATGCCCACCCCAAATATGTGAGTTGTTGGGGTCAGAAACATTATTTCCACAATTGTTCTGGGCCCGGCCCCGAGGGGTCCCGATGGCGACAGCCACATGAGACTTAGTTGTTCCTTCTTTCATTTGGACAAACCGTAACATGAGTTACATGTTTAGCTTGGTGGAAATAAAACGGTGTTTCATGCGCTGTTTAGAACATGGACAATACACAGTCCAGACAGTGTACTAAATGAAAGGCTTCTAATTCTCAGATTATTTGATTAGTATTCAGAGGTTTTTCGGAGAAACACTGTACCCTCCGAGTACATGTCCGTTTACTGTAACATGAGTTACTGAACTATTCAATAACATTAATTCAATATTATTGATAACACACTCTTGTGTTTGTGTGGAAAACAAAGCTACCCGTTAACATTGCTACGTTGAAAAATAGGATGGATCTGGATGCAAATCATAGTATTAAAATCCCAGGGTAAACATGAAGGTTATGGCTAAAGTGTAACATGAGTTACCGTGGAATTGCCCTTGAACTATTCTAGGTTGCCAAGCATAAATATAGGATTGCCTTTCGGTGCCAACCACATTGCCATTTAAATGAAAAATCTCATTTATCTGACTTAACATCAAAACCTCCATAAGCATTATCCTGATTAAAATTTTTTCCATGGAATTCTTATGTGCCATCTCCGTAGGGCTTTAGATTTCACCCGCTTTTTTGTGACATTTGGTCGTCACTAGGTGGCGCTATAGACATGAATGCAGGTAAACATGTGTAACATCATATTTTGTGAACAGCGTGTTTGATTTCCATGTAATTTGGGTTATGATGATCTTGCAAGATAGGCAAAGGACTGACAGGATTTTTGTGGGGTTGACGAATCATGGAGACGCATTTTTGCATCTCAAAATAAGATTTTGTTTTCACAAAAATGGAAATTTGCCTCTTAATCAGGGAACGGCCTCATTCATCCAGTCAAGGGTTAATGCTTCTGTAGAGCACCAAATCACTGCTAATCCTGCCGATTCTCCATGGAGAAATTAAAATAGTTCTGGTGATAGAGACAGCTGAGAATCATTGTAAATGGCCATTCTTTTTTACAATTACTAATTTCATTAACATTAAGGTTCAAACATGGATTGAATGGACATTGGTGCTGTTAGCGCTGGCATAATCATGTACCATAGGGTGTGGACAGCTAAATCTAGGCCATATCTTTGTATGGAGAATGATTTCTGGGAAATTATGATCTTACTATGATTACATTAACTACATGTAATACTATCATGGCCATGTTCAGTTTTCAATGATATGTATTCTACATTTTTCATTAGTTGTCCAATGAATGACCACTTTGGATATGAAATCATGTTGTGCCTTCACAATATTCCTATTTTTTTTTATAAGAAATTCTGACATTTAATAATACAATCCACTAAAATTACAATTACATTGTATCTTCATATTCAAGTTTGAATGCCAGATTCAAGGTGATGGATGTGATTTTCATTGTCCTTGGCAGCTAGATACAACCATTGCCGTTAATGTCGCCGGGGTTACAATTAAATCCCATTTATTGCTGGGACAACTCAAATTCCAAGCCCTGTTCGACAGTTTTCATGTAGTATCTATGTAATACAAGGTCAATATTTATGTACATTTATGGAAATGGATTGAATTGCATATGGATATGACCATATGGATGTGCTTTTTTAGCATGAAATTTGAAAAAAATAAATTTTGCAGATAGACCAATAGCAGAAACATGTAGGCCAAGAACAAGTTTGGGTAGGGGTTGTTCTGGTTGGTGGCCTAGGTACATGTAGGATTACACCCAACCAAAATATTTTTAATAATAACCTGACATAGGTTGCTTCATGTACTTTAGCATGTGTGAACTCTGCCTCTGGTACATGTTTCCACACCCTGTGGATATACATTTTTCTTCCTTGACCTATTGAATACTGTACACTTCCCACACTTTGTATAAATGTACATTGTTTTCCAAATTTATTAGTTCAATTGAGCTTGAATATGTGATGACGATACATGTAAATGTTGTATACAATAAAGCTGTAATGTTTGTTCAATTTGAAAAACGACTTGCTTGTTGATTTAGGGGAACACAATAGCAAAATGGGACTTTTGGACAGGCAGTTTTGGAATCCTGAAACATACCAAAAGGTTTATTATCATTCTTTCATTGCATATAAAGGCTGTTGAATCCAGTCCCGTTCATTAGCTACAGCAATACAGAATCCATAGAAAAAGTTAATTTGTATCAGCAGTTTTTACCCCTCTGTCAAATTTGACCTTGGAGTATTGCTGTCATCAAGTATGTTCATTCTCTCTTTAAAGGAATACTTAGGCATACTTTGTTTTATATAGGTTTCTAAAAAAGTTCTGGAATACAATCGCTGACAAATATAGTCAAACTTAAAAAATAAGGTAATTACTCCTTTAAAGGTGAAATGCAAAGGTTTTTAGATTCTCCTTTTCACATTTTATATAGGTTGAATAATGATAGAAATACCGTTCTATCTACTTCACTTGGTTTAATTTGAATTATCTTGTCTGCTAGAATCTTTTTAAAAGTTGGTACCCCTAGCACAGCTGAATTCAGATTTGCAAAACGTCATCGCTTATCTTTCCTTGATCGTGACGTCACGTCAGACCAGCCGCCCGGAGACTGAACATTACAAGTATTGACGCCTGGCAAGATGATCTGATGTGACGTCACAATCGAACGTCAAACAAGGGCAGATAAGCGATGCGGATTTCATTTCTGAAATCGGACGGGCTTGAGATGCTAACTTTGAATCACTTTTCAAAAGCTACCAGGAGAAAAAATACTTCAAATAAAAGCAAATAGAGTATTTGAGCTGATATTTCCATCATTAACTAGCCCGCGAAGAATATAAATAGGGAAATATGAAAACCTTTGCAGTTCACCTTTAACACCATATCTCAAGGATGAATATGCCTAGGGGCACCAAACTTAATCACACATCCATATGGGTTAAAGGAGTACTTACCTTATTTTTGAGTGTGACTTATAAGCAGTCGTATTCCAAACCTTATTTAGGGCAGCATGGTTTACCATACCATGTTTGTCTGGCACAGAAGGTAGATTAAAGTACCAAAAATATTGGGCTCTCTGAGGATCCATTGTGATCAGTATCTGTAGAGCCTAATTTTCAAAATTCGAAAATAAATTTTTTGTAGTTTTGGTTGGGTTTTTGTTGGGATTATGGTTTTGTTAGGGTAATGTTTGTTTGGGTCATCATCGCCGTGTGACCAATAAGGTTAGGTGGGACGTTAAAATTCAAACAACCAACCAACCAAACCTCATTATGTAAAACGTATGTTGATAGAATTAGAAGTAAAAGAAATATTGAAGAAGACCTACATGTATGGCCAAACAGCTTAAACTCAAACTGTCTCTATATCTTTTCCAGCTCCTAGGAATTTTACTAGTAGAGGGTGAACAGCACAAGTACATGTGTACAAGATAATAGTGTACCCATAGTAGATGCATACATCCACACAGAGAATCCAGCTCCTGGAAACTCCTGGATGCCTGACCCTATTTCAAGTGGTTGACTGACAATAGAACAAACAACTGGCCAAATGTAACTGAGCTACTGAAATTTGAAGGTATTTCTATGCAACTTCTTTGTGTTTTACTAGTTAGTGGAGCATTCTAGTGGAACCCCCAGGTTGTGTCATACTCACAGAGCCTGGCTAATAACCCATGCAGCTATGTACGGAAGCCACTCACCATGCAGTTGTATTATCAACCACTAGCACTACCACAGAGGGTGACTAAGGGTTAAAGGGTACATATATGCTACAAAACATACACAGAGTTTATGGCTCTCCACCAATACATCAGCATGTCCATGCAGGATGAGTGCATTTCAGTTCAAGGCTGCTGTCCACCGTTACACCACACAGATTCTCCATGTCCAGAGTGAGAGCATTTCAGTTCAAGGCTGCTGTCCACCGTTACACCACCCAGATTCACCATGTCCACAGTAAGAGCATTTCAGTTCAAGGCTGCTGTCCACCGTTACACCACCCAGATTCACCATGTGCAGAGTGAGAGCATTTCAGTTCAAGGCTGCTGTCCACCGTTACACCACCCAGATTCACCATGTCCAGAGTGAGAGCATTTCAGTTCAAGGCTGCTGTCCACAATTACACCACCCAGATTCACCATGTCCACAGTAAGAGCATTTCAGTTCAAGGCTGCTGTCCACCGTTATACCACCCAGATTCACCATGTCCAGAGTAAGAGCATTTCAGTTCAAGGCTGCTGTCCACCATTACACCACACAGATTCTCCATGTCCACAGTGAGAGCATTTCAGTTCAAGGCTGCTGTCCACCGTTACACCACCCAGATTCACCATGTCCAGAGTGAGAGCATTTCAGTTCAAGGCTGCTGTCCACCGTTACACCACCCAGATTCACCATGTCCAGAGTGAGAGCATTTCAGTTCAAGGCTGCTGTCCACCATTACACCACCCAGATTCACCATGTCCAGAGTGAGAGCATTTCAGTTCAAGGCTGCTGTTCACCATTACACCACCCAGATTCACCATGTCCACAGTAAGAGCATTTCAGTTCAAGGCTGCTGTTCACCATTACACCACCCAGATTCACCATGTCCACAGTAAGAGCATTTCAGTTCAAGGCTGCTGTCCACCGTTATACCATCCAGATTCACCATGTCCAGAGTGAGAGCATTTCAGTTCAAGGCTGCTGTCCACCGTTACACCACCCAGATTCACCATGTCCAGAGTAAGAGCATTTCAGTTCAAGGCTGCTGTCCACCATTACACCACACAGATTCTCCATGTCCACAGTGAGAGCATTTCAGTTCAAGGCTGCTGTCCACCGTTACACCACCCAGATTCACCATGTCCAGAGTGAGAGCATTTCAGTTCAAGGCTGCTGTCCACCGTTACACCACCCAGATTCACCATGTGCAGAGTGAGAGCATTTCAGTTCAAGGCTGCTGTCCACCATTACACCACCCAGATTCACCATGTCCAGAGTAAGAGCATTTCAGTTCAAGGCTGCTGTTCACCATTACACCACCCAGATTCACCATGTCCACAGTAAGAGCATTTCAGTTCAAGGCTGCTGTTCACCATTACACCACCCAGATTCACCATGTCCACAGTAAGAGCATTTCAGTTCAAGGCTGCTGTCCACCATTATACCATCCAGATTCACCATGTGCAGAGTGAGAGCATTTCAGTTCAAGGCTGCTGTCCACTGTTACACCACCCAGATTCACCATGTCCAGAGTAAGAGCATTTCAGTTCAAGTCTGCTGTCCACCATTACACCACACAGATTCTCCATGTCCACAGTTAGAGCATTTCAGTTCAAGGCTGCTGTCCACCGTTACACCACCCAGATTCACCATGTCCAGAGTGAGAGCATTTCAGTTCAAGGCTGCTGTCCACCGTTACACCACCCAGATTCACCATGTCCACAGTGAGAGCATTTCAGTTCAAGGCTGCTGTCCACCGTTACACCACCCAGATTCACCATGTCCAGAGTGAGAGCATTTCAGTTCAAGGCTGCTGTCCACCGTTACACCACCCAGATTCACCATGTCCACAGTGAGAGCATTTCAGTTCAAGGCTGCTGTTCACCATTACACCACCCAGATTCACCATGTCCACAGTAAGAGCATTTCAGTTCAAGGCTGCTGTTCACCATTACACCACCCAGATTCACCATGTCCACAGTAAGAGCATTTCAGTTCAAGGCTGCTGTCCACCGTTATACCATCCAGATTCACCATGTCCAGAGTGAGAGCATTTCAGTTCAAGGCTGCTGTCCACCGTTACACCACCCAGATTCACCATGTCCAGAGTAAGAGCATTTCAGTTCAAGGCTGCTGTCCACCATTACACCACACAGATTCTCCATGTCCACAGTGAGAGCATTTCAGTTCAAGGCTGCTGTCCACCGTTACACCACCCAGATTCACCATGTCCAGAGTGAGAGCATTTCAGTTCAAGGCTGCTGTCCACCGTTACACCACCCAGATTCACCATGTCCAGAGTGAGAGCATTTCAGTTCAAGGCTGCTGTCCACCATTACACCACCCAGATTCACCATGTCCAGAGTAAGAGCATTTCAGTTCAAGGCTGCTGTTCACCATTACACCACCCAGATTCACCATGTCCACAGTAAGAGCATTTCAGTTCAAGGCTGCTGTTCACCATTACACCACCCAGATTCACCATGTCCACAGTAAGAGCATTTCAGTTCAAGGCTGCTGTCCACCATTATACCATCCAGATTCACCATGTGCAGAGTGAGAGCATTTCAGTTCAAGGCTGCTGTCCACTGTTACACCACCCAGATTCACCATGTCCAGAGTAAGAGCATTTCAGTTCAAGGCTGCTGTCCACCATTACACCACACAGATTCTCCATGTCCACAGTGAGAGCATTTCAGTTCAAGGCTGCTGTCCACCGTTACACCACCCAGATTCACCATGTCCAGAGTGAGAGCATTTCAGTTCAAGGCTGCTGTCCACCGTTACACCACCCAGATTCACCATGTCCACAGTGAGAGCATTTCAGTTCAAGGCTGCTGTCCACCGTTACACCACCCAGATTCACCATGTCCAGAGTGAGAGCATTTCAGTTCAAGGCTGCTGTCCACCGTTACACCACCCAGATTCTCCATGTCCAGAGTGAGAGTATTTCAGTTCAAGGCTGCTGTCCACCGTTACACCACACCATGGTAACTCGGTCTGTTGATCAGTCTGTATCAACTTGCTTTTTGTGTTTCTCTAACCATTGATCAAAAGCTGTGATATCCAGCTTCTCATGCGGTGAAGATGTACATTCCATAAATGTGGGAAATGTTCTCCCTGGTCTCACAGAAAATGGTCGAAGAACACGCAGGTCTTGAAGAACAATTGCTTCATCTTTCGAACTGTCACGATGACCATGTTTTGTGGTCCTCTGTGTTAGAGAACACTGCGAAAGATAATTCTGGCAAATTTCTGTGATTCCATAGGCAGCCTTGGATGCAGATAGGATTGCCCGTTCAGTTTTGTTTGCACCCATCTCCTTGATCAGGTTCTTGGTGGACCGGATGTTGTGCTCTTGAGCAAGGTCACACTCAATATTCTTCCCCTTCCCACCTTTACTGTTCACATACCTTCCCCACGTCACCCTTTCTGACATTTGAGGAGATAGTAGGGCTTCGGTTTGCAAAATTGCGATGAACATCTCCAAGCTGTAGTTTTTGTGATTTGAGGAGGCAAAATACTTTAGCAGTTGTTTGATGTTGATTTTGCATCTGTCACCATCTCCCTCCCTCGCTGTATCAATCAACTGCATGAGAAATACAGATAACTCAATTACACTTAAAGCATAATGTCTCACCCTGTCTGGCTTGGTTGAAGGAGCTGTGGACGGTGAAGGACTTGACTTGGAACATGATGGAGGTGGTGGGGGTGGTAGTGGCGGTGGGGGTGGTGCATTCAATGGGCCAGGTCCATGTAGTGCAGAAACACTTGTTGAGGTACATGGATTGGAATGACATTCTTGATCACAATCAGGCAAGGAACAGTGAGAAGGTTCAGCAACAACTATTGCATTATGTAATGGCTGTGATGGATGTGGATTACACTTGGTAGGCATTGTGCAGTATGCATGCTCTGTTATGATGGCATCACATCTGGCGGATGCATTTGCCAAATGTTGCTCTTGCTTCCTGCATTCTTCTTCTTCTGTATGGAGCACATACTCGTCCACAAAGCAACCCACAACTTCTGTCAGGTACTCTTTGCAAAGGTATTCATTTCTATGCACTTCAGGTGGTGGAAGGTGATGGACAGGTGAATCTGAAGTGGATTCCATTCCCCAAAATTCCAGGGCTGCTTCAACTATAAAACACCTCCCTATTGTCAGGAAGAATTGTTCACAGCCTTCATAGTTGTCCTGGACTTTGGCTGTCACATTTTGTCTTCCCAGCCTCTCCCTGAAATATTTCAGCGTTCCTTTCTCTTCCACTGATTTGGAGCTGAATAGTGATTCAAAGCAGAACTGAAAATATAACCATCACAAACAAATAAAAGCTTAAAATTTAACACAATTTCCTGTCTACATAAAAAAATCATTACGGGGTGTAATGGTGTATGGAACTGCTGGGATTTTATTATTATTTCATATATGCATGTAATACATGTACTCTTATCAGTCTCCATAATTTTAATATCTAACTGGAAAAAGTACACAAATGTGCAGAGGTGGGGCAGTCCGGGGACCAACTTGCAGAAGTTTAAAAAAGTATACGGTACCCTAGACAAGTTATGAACTACATATAGCATTAACTCTCATTAACATTAGCATTAACTTTTTTTGTACATTGACCACAAAATGTTTGTGGACGGAAATGTGACAAAGTTTACCAGAAGGAAGAAAACACGTTCTGCCAATGAAAGCATAACAAGTTTACATTCAGAAGATTAGATTGAGCCATAAACGTTACATCAACATATCATCCACAGAGTTTGGTGGTTATAAGGGCCAATTTGCACAGTAAACAGGTCTGAGTGCAGGTCTTCAAAAATGAGTGTGGCGTCAACCTTGATGTTCTCCAGGAAAATTATACATAATTGAGGACAAATTCTGGGATATAAGGTGATACGTAATGCATGTATCTACATACATAGCTTGAAATCTCCTGTTTATGTAAGTTTTTTAATGTATCACATGCACTTGAAGGCATGAAGTGTGTTAAACATAGTTATGGACAGTATTAAATAAATTAACAGACAACATTACACTCTGTGTGAGACTTAACTACTGGTCGAAATATAATTATTTTGTGAATTATTGAAGATTTCTATATAATAACTTGTAGAGGTAATAACTTCTGTAATTTATCAATGTATTAAGAACACTGATTGTTTCTGATATCCAGTATTTTCAGGCTGACTTTATAGTCCTTGAAAATAAAATTTATTAATACAAATTTTGTTAGATTGTGACCGACATTGAAATTGTGTTAGCTGTGAGTTTGTGGATGAATCCTGGCAGATGACCTCAAAATTAATATTTTTCTCTTACAGTCAGGTAGCAGAGTTTGGTGTGCCACATCTCACTGACCAAGGGGTAGCAGTGGTCGAATCTGTCTGCCGGTGTGTGTGTCCCAGCTCTCAAATCTTTAGCACCAGCTAAGCGAACCCGTGTCAGTTGGTCACCTCCGATTGGACACTGTTTTCCTGCAAGAGGATCGGACTCCTCCTCAGTTGGTTGCCGATGTGCTCGAGGTTGATCAGGTGATGAATGTTGACCACTCAAGGAGGGAAGGGGCGCATCACCACTGGGACCAGGCATATCAGCCTGGTGAAACTTGTGAAGCCAGGTCTCGTATGTGTTCAAGATATCCACCACTTGTCCATAATCAGCTTCACTCTTGAACATGATGGGGAGAGGGATCACAATGGACTTTTTGGACATCTCCTCGGAGTATTTGTGTAAGATGTGGTCTGGAATTGAGGACTTCAGAAATTTGAAAAATGGAACAGAATTGCAAAGAATTCTGCCTATCAGAATTATAATATTGCTCCGAAATGTTTGCTGTTCTTCTGTGGAAAGCAAGAACTTGTCATTGCTAACTGATGTAATGCTGTTGTCAGGTTTTGTGTTCGAAAGGTGTGTGAAATCTACTCGATCAAAAATCAAATTTGAAGCGAAATAGTGAAGATCTTTGTTCTTGTGGTCAACATTCATATCATGTGCTCGAATTCTCATATCGAGATTGTCGCCAGTGATCTTGAACATTCTCTTCTTCATAACTTCTTCAATGATGGTGTCTTGAAAATGTCCTCCAATGTCATCGATTGTTGTTAGTTTGGTTGTTTGACTTTGACACAATGACAAAGTTGACAGTTGATGATACACCTGAATGATTGAAACATAACCGATACGTACTATACACATTTGTGGCAATTTACACATTCAATGTATTTGAGTATATTTGCTTTCAATTTCTACATGCAAGAAGAGAATTTGGTTAATTCAAACTGTTAATTAAGTGGATTGTTCCACAGGTGAGGTGTACAGAAGAGGAATAATAATATCAAATTATTCTCTGACAGAATTGCATCTTTGTTATGTAAATAAATAAACTGGTGTTATTCTGATTTCATGGGAAACAAGTTCATTTATATGAGTGTTTGAGCATTGCTGATTAAAAGTATAGAAGATGATCAATACAGGAATTCAGTGAGTGAGCATGGTAAGCGAGGACAGGCTATTAGTAACATGAACAGTAGCAGAAGTGTGCGTCAGAAGCAATGATCTGTATTCACTTGTCCCCGGTCGGACTTGAACCGACGTCTTCCAGGTGGGATGCATTACCTTATACCACAGAGACCTTAACATACATGACCAAGGGATTAATGAGCAATGAAAGAACTTAAGCATGAAGCTTGTGCATGAACTGATAACACACATAATTCTAGCTGAATCTAGCAGAAAGCAGGTGCATGATAACACTATTTAGCAGGAGCATGATAACATTTATTTTCTTCGGGCTGTTAGCAACATGAACAGTAGCAGAAGTGTGCGTCAGAAGCAATGATCTGTATTCACTTGTCCCCGGTCGGACTTGAACCGACGTCTTCCCAGTGGGATGCATTACATGTACCTTAATCTACCACAGAGACCTTAACATACATGACCAAGGGATTAATGAGCAATGAAAGAACTTAAGCATGAAGCTTGTGCATGAACTGATAACACACATAATTCTAGCTGAATCTTGCAGAAAGCAGGTGCATGATAACACTATTATCAAGATAATAAGACAATGAAATAACAAAACATGAGATTGAAATGGTACACATGTATGTCGACTGATGAAAAAGATACAAATGACCTGCTGGACCGTGCTGGTGAATTCCATGTTCCCTGCTGGTGAATACAACATGTTCAATACATGTAGATGAATATGACAAGATACATGTAATAATAATATGAAATAACAAAACATGAAAATGAAATATGACGAGTGTTGGAAGAGAAACAAATGACCTGGTTGATCAAAAATAGCAATTACAGAATAAGTACATTGTCCATGTTTCCTGCTGGTGAATACAACATGTACAATATGATGAATGTTGTGATAACATGACAAAATGAAATAAGAATAAAATGAGAATGATATGATATAATAGGAAGAAATGATGGAAGAGAAACAAATGACCTGGTTGATGATTGATCAATACAACATTTTATGAAAAAGTGAGAATGGAGAAAAGATAAATGGATAATTGTATCGGGCATCACATGTTGACATGATTATGATCAACGAATACAACATGTAACAGATATTAACCTCTTTGTCTGCTCCTCCATTAGCAAGCAGAATAGTCACAAGTTTTTGCAAGCCACTGCAGCATTTTGTTCCCATATATTTGGTTCTGGTATACAAAAGCATACTGTAAATGAAACAAATCACTGGTGATGCAGCCTTCTCCCCAGCAACAGTATACAAAATTTTGTATAACAGGGGTATTCTGTAAAAGAATATGGATAATTCGGGATTAATACTAATAAATTATCAGGGCCTGATCCAGGCCGTTTTTGAACCCGTTATAACGGGTTTGGGCGCCATGAATTTGGGCGCCCAAATGAGAAAAAAAAAATTTGTTAGCAAATTCCCTCTGAACAGGCTGAAACCTATATTAATGCAATTACTATTGCCAAATATTAAGTTATCAGGCTGTATTTAGACCATTCAATACTCCCACAGCTTCCATGGGCTTCGACAGTCCCACATCGCGGCCTATTTCACTATAACTTATCACACTCTGCGCCAGGTAAGGGTGCCCAAACTAAAAGTCTAGATCAGGCCCTGATTATCCTTATCAATGTTCCGGAATTGCATATGTCACTATAGTATCTTACCATTGAGCATTACTGTGAGCATGGATTCACCAATCATAATAGGGCTTCCATTTGGATTGAAGGGGACTTTGAGGATGGTAATTGGATTCGTCCAAATGCAAAGACACACCGAGTTGCCATGTGCCACTATTGAATATTCAGACATGAATTCATGAAACACCAAATCAAATTGAAATAATTGAGATCCTACAGCGACATACTCAATTAAGGAGCATTCATAGGATACATGTATCAGTTTATTACAGAAGATTCAGGATGAATGTACTGTTAAAGACATGAATACTTGTGCGCGGATACTGCAAAAAATATGTAATCTTGGAGATGCGGGGCGGGGTGTGGGTCACCAAACACACAAATTTTTTACATACATAATACGAGTTCAATTTAACCTATGTTAGAGTTGAGCATGGCATGCATGGGGGGTGGAAGAGGATCAAAGTTTTGATTTTGAAACGTAACATGTATTTTATGGATGCTTATAAAAAGTGGCAATTGTGTTTATGTTTACAACATTTTGCAAAATAATTATTCAAACATCTGCGGAGAGAAATTCTCCTAGATTTCTGCAGATTTCACATGCTGTCTTTTCATTTTTATTTTGCCACAGTATTGAGTCTCAGCTGATGTACATCTTTTCTGTGTCCAAGTTTCAAAATGCTATTACAAAATTTAGAAGAAATAGTGTTATTATCCCTCTCATTGATGCAACATCAACTCCAACTTTTGCTTTACAAACTGTAAATGTACATGTACCATCTAAAGATTTAAAAAGGCATTATGCATAGTCTTGACTTGTAGATGGAAAGTGACGGGAATCCTAATCACCATGATCACTCAACATTGCAAATGTACTCAACATTGCAAATGTACACATGAACAAAGGACAAACGATTTTTTAAACAAACACACCTCTCCTTCAATTCTTCTTCTACTGTACTCCATTTGAACTCCCTCATAGATTTGTAGTCCTTCTTCTGAAGTACACTTGAATCTTGAATCAACGAAACACACTGCTGCTTAACTTTGTCAAGGAGCTGCAGCTCTACAATGTTTGTTAGGGTTGAGTGGTGCAAGACAGCAGAAGCTATCTGACCTGGATTTTTGGTCCCCACAGACCTTTCCAGGTATGTCAGATCTGTGGATTTGGTTTTGTCCTTGAAATAGAATATGGAGGAGTTGAGTTAATTAATATCTCAGTGAAGGTCTTAAACAGACTGGATTTCATTCTTGTAGCATGTCATTTTGATTGTTTCCCTCGAATTGAGACAAAGTCTAGAATAATTTTTTTAATGAGTCAACTAGTGGGGTGTACGTTACAGTTCACTCTTATCTTTGGAGATACTGAACATATTCAATGTTTTAATGATTACAGAACAACTCATAAAAGATATACAGTAATTATGTATCACTGAACAAACAAAATGATGTGTTTCTGGTTAACAGACCATACCTAGGGCCTACTGAGAACACAACATATTTTCAGGGACTTTTGCCAAAAAAATTGGGCATAATCATTCTATAATGCTCAATGTAAAGTGACAGTATTATTCCAAAATGAATGATTATCGAGGCATATTCAAAATTGATTTATTTATTCAAATGGATGTTGTGAAAGATCCTGTAAAAATGAAACTGCATGACTACTTAAAGTACACTTCTCAGACTACATGTATATGACAGATTTACATCGTGTAAAATGTAAGGCTGACTGTCAATGGACCAAACTAATGAACTCCACAAAACACAAAAAAGGTAGGCAAAACAATCTGTGGTGTAGGGTAATACATAAATTTACATTATTTTGTTTGGCCTGATTGATAGGCGTACGACCTGACATTAACTATTAACATGTCCACAAAGATGTTTACATACAAACCTTTTTTTATTTTTATTTTTATCGAGCCCGTAGCTTTGTACGTTTAGTGGCACTCAATCATTTGGATCCAGTGACTTCAGTTAGAATGATATCAAGAACCACTTAATTTTTTTATAACAAATGTGGTTAATTTTGTTGAATCATTACTCCATCTACAGTATAGCTGACTGGTTGATTATTTTTTTATACCCATGGATGTCAAAATATTGATGGCTACAGAATGCTTCTTGCTCATATTTTTGAAGTCTCCTTCCTGTATTTGTTCTCTAGACATTCTCTAAAAATACGCCACAGATCATAATTAGAATAATTCATAGCCTTTTGACACCTACCAATACCATTCCTTGTGAAGAGTGCAGTTTCATCTGAGTATTCATCACTGTAGTTTTGAATACAAAGAATTTGGGAACGTCTTTTTCACATGCCCTGCATATCTGCTTTGACAAGCCGATGATTCCCAAGTCGACAGAAAATAACTGAAAAATTTGGCTTGCAACTGACGATGAAACGGTCACAAGACGTCTATCTGCGCCCACACATTCGACATGTTCGACAGTAACAGCTTTGAAAATCATTTCCATGATTCAAAGTTCGCGGGCCACCAAGGACTGCGTGACGAGAGTGAACCTCCATGTTGGATAGCCTTCGCCTACAGTGCCGTGCACTCCAACACTGGCACATTCGATGCGGATGTTCGACGTGCATGTTCCATGTGAACGCTCGCGTGTGTGGAATGGTTTCCTTATTTCACTTTAAATGTGTGACGAAAATATATTATGAATTTATTTAATGTTATTTGGGAGATACTCTTTTGTTTTTTCAGTTACGATTTTTTTTTATCCAATGATCGATCGTACGGCTGAGCGCCCTCCCAGAGTCTAGTAGGGAGGACAGGACCGGATAGCTCTGGTTTCGAGATTGAAATCGGGACTGGATTTGGACCAAATTTACGCCAGGTTATAAGGTTGTATTTTACTGCACCGTTCTTATCAAATAAAATTGGTATTTCGTCTGCTTGTATCTTTTTTCATACGTTAAAGACCCACGCCCAGGTTGAAGATGATCGGCCTATTCACCGTCCCGATTGTCACCGTCGTTTCCGATAGCGTTACTGTAGAGGGGATCGACTTTCCGACGATAATGGCACTTCAAAAAGCACATAATAATAATCATAGGAAATAGGCCTATTGTGAAGGAAGAAATACAGGGAGTCGCTGTACTAAAATATTCCTTGATGCATGTATTATAATCGATAAAAAAATGAGTTAATTAATAAAAATGTCATTAACCAAGTGTTTTCATATTGGCCTGGTTATAGGTCCTCGGTCAGCCGTATTGGCCCTCGGCCTGCGGCCTCGGGCCAATACGGCAGGCCTCGGACATATAACAAGGCCAATATGAAAACACTTGGTTAATAACATAATAGTATAACATGTGATTACACGTACTTACATGGTTCTCCAGATACTGGAGGAAAGTAACTGAGCTGAACTGATGGCATAATGACACTTTGACTGTCCAGGTGAAGATATGCCATATTGAATTGATTTTCATGCCAAGGAGTTCAATTATCTGAATGAAATTCTTCATCTTGGATACAAAACCTGTTTACTAGAATGTGTTAATATTCATCCTCGCCTGCCACTGTATCCGTTAGAACTAACAGCACTGAGAACTCTAAAGAAGATTTATCTGAGTTTTATTAATTAATATATCGCGGCACTCAACTTCCATGAGTAGTTTGTCATTTGTTCAATGATATTCCATGTGCATAGTGAATATATAACAGAAAAATACGTTGATTATCCAATATTACACAATAGTCAAATCAACAGCACAAGTCATATCATTTATTGCAGCATGGGATATTGAATATCCGGGTATTACAATGTATGTTATCCTAATACTCATACAAAATAGAATTTAATGTTGCCTTGGTTACAATATGTACCGGTATAAATTTTCTGATGGCCACAACAGACAATTAGCTAGTCTGTTAACGAGGAGTTAAAGTCAACACTCATATAAGGATTGAGTAGGATTTAACGTGGTTGAACCAGTCATTTCACAATTGTGCCTACATGTGCCAGAGCACGAAAGTGTCCACAGTTCCTATTATCCTGGATACTGATCAGCTCAGCCAGTACAGCACATGGTCACCCATCTGTACAGTGATGGAAAATATACCATGAGCAAAGATATGAATATAAAATGTATTACAATAAATACAAAATAACAATGAGCAAGATCTCCTCCAGTTTATTACTAATTTCACCACAACATACATGTACCTTGAGCAGGACTTCACTTCATTTTACAGTGTATTATATGATGCGAATAACCACATGTATGTTAACAGTAAGATAAATCATACATCATATTCGAATCTGCAAGATCCCTGCAAGATTTTTCTCAATCCATAAATGATTATTTTATCTTTTAGCAGCTTCTACTAGGGCTAACATTTACAAATTTTTTTCTTACTTTAGACTATCACATATAGATACTATATATTCGTAGCTCTTTCTTTCTTTGAACCATTGCATTAGACTATCATTTTGGGATACCAGGTCTTCATAGCTCTTCTATTCAAGTGATACTCTTGTAATCATCATGATAGTGGGGTCAAATGATGTCTGGTCAGATATGCTGATATATGTTCCCACCACCAATACATGTTATCGCTTACTTGTTCATACATGTAGAGTAAAAAGTATCACTGGTTCAAACATCTAGAGTAAAAAACTTCTAGCTGTAAACAAATTCAAAATGGCATTATCCAAGTGTTGTTAGAGTATTTTGGAAAATGCTGAATTTAAGCGTAAGCGCGTGCCTGAAGATAATGAGCTGGCATTTAAAGTACAATTAGTTCCCAAATAGTACACGCATGAAGCACAATAATAAAGTGAAAATATTACCATATTGGCTGTCTCACTTTCGGTCAACCTGATTATACACAATATGGATGAAGTCCCACAAAACACAGAAAAAGGCAAGGTTACCATACAAATATTGATATCGTTGAATAATTTTTACCCATATGATTGACAATGAACTTCAAACAATTTCCCAAATTTATCTTTATGTTCCACTAAACAATCATAAAACTGGGGCCCTCGGTGGCCGAGTGGTCTAAGGCGCTTCGCTGGTGACCGCTAGCCTCACACCGCTGATCCAGAACGAGCTCGAGCTCAGCTGGTCCATGTGTGAAAGTTTGTCAGTTACTTGCCGAAGGGCGGTGGTTCTATCCGGGTACTCCGGCTTCCTCCACCAACCAAACTGACTGTCACCATATGAGTGAAACAAACTTGAGTGTGACATTATACCAAATTCCCTCCCTCCCCCCCCCTCATAAAACTGGGAAAATTGTTTAAAAATCATTATGGTTGAAAATTAGTTGAGTTTGTCAAAATTTATAAAAAAAATTATATATTGTATCATAAAATTTCATTCTGCAGGAGTTTCTTCCATATTGTGTATAATTTAGATTGACCAAAAGTCACACAGCCTAAAGGTAACATTTTCACTTTATCATTGTGTAACTTTCATGCTTACATGCTCAGTATTTCATATTTACACAAGTCCAGGAACTAATGGCAATGCACAATCAATGTCAGTGTCATCATGCATGCACACACATTCAGTATTTCCCAAAATGCTTTGTAACAACACCACTTGCTTCAGTATCCCCTTGAACACAATTTGATATTATTTCACATTCAAAATGGCAAAAATATATCTATATATTAGGCAAGGACAAATTGATATACTAACATGTTCTTGAATTCCTTAGTAAAAATGAAACATTTATAAATAATGTTGGTGTTTGTTATCAAATCAAACCTGTTATCACTTAAATGCCAAATATCCTCCATTTGGAGATCTCCTGCAAACAAAATTATCTCCCTTGATCGCTGCGTCGATCGTCCGCCAGGTGGCGTGCACTCCGCGCATGTCCATCACTCTTTTTCCCATGTTGAGCAAGACCTGTTTTGAGTCAAGGCCGAGCAAAGAGGGGAGGATGGGTTGGGCAAATCAACGTTGATAACAGGTTTGATTTGATAACAAACACCAACATTATTTATAAATGTTTCATGTTTGTGTCTCAAATCTTCACCTGTTATCACTTAAATGCCAGACTCCCAACAGAGGAGGCTGGGTAGCCGGCCTTGTGACTTGCTTTTGGATTAAGCGGAGCACGCCTTGTTCTGATTTTGTAAATCTAATATGCCCAGTAATATCCTGATAATTCCCGTGTCGTATAGAGGCGTAGGGAGTTCGAGGTATTACAAGTAATGCGGCGAGAGGTGGACTCTGTTCCTACCCTTTGCTCGCATACTTGGCTAGATAATCAGATGCCATCGTGATGCCTTGAAGTCCCCTCGTCTCCGGTATGGTCTGTCCTCTATGCTTGTGGAATTGTCGGTATCTTGCTTGCTTGAGCGGCGCCCCCCCCCCCTTTTTTGATAGGAGTGGTAGACTATACCCTGGGCTGTAGCTATAGGTCCAGTGTAGTCATCCTATCTGTCTGTACAGACATGTCTGAAGATAGCAATCAGCATGAGTTGAATTGATCGTCCAAGCGCAGGTGTCAACAGTATCGTTCAACGATAAGTTTTCCCCAAAGTGGCCCGGACGTCACACTGACTCTAATCTTGTGAGACGATGTCTCCATAAAGGAGGAGCGTTGATGGCGAGTTGGTTAAACCAGTCGGCAGTCTTCTTCAACCCAGACGGTGATCATGGACTAGTGATGTCCGCTGATGGGTCTGTTAGAAGTGATGAGAGAAGAAGATAGCTGGAACCCCTTGTCGGTTCTATAAAGGGTGCTCCTGGCCTCTGACTGGATATAAAAAACCTCTTCTCCTCCAGCAGGTACACGACATCTGTTAGCGCTGGAATCTGGTACAGTCTTTGGACGTCTGGTCCCTGACGTGTGGAATCGTTCTAAATGACGAAATCCGGGATGGGATGAAAGGATCTGGTTGACCAGTCTGTCATCCCTGTCAAGGAACTAGGTTCTACTGCGCAATGCTCTGATTGCGTAGTGAAGACTGTCATGGAGCTGTCTTGCAGGACAGGATCTTGACTACAGTTGGTAGAACTGGTTTGAATGGCAGGCGTAAGAATGCCCTAGTACCACATCCAGGTCTCCTTGGGTGGTAATTGATGTGTTCGGCGAGACTGTAAGGTGAAGACCATGGAAAGCCGAAATGCTGGAATGTAGTCAATTCCGTGGGTGAACTTGACAACCCTGGATGATGCTGAGTGATACCCCTGTGTACTGCTTGACTGAGATTCCCTGTCCTGATACAGATGCAGAAGGAAAAACCAGCTGTTGCTGGAACAGAAACAGTGTTGGCCACAGGTCCTCTACTATAGTACATTCTCCGGGCTTGATGCGACTGTACAGTAAATAGTAGCTTGCTGCTGTCATTGTCTGTACAATTGGTCCTGGAGAAAAACCCTGGTCTGCAAGGAAAATCTGGACCATAGCAGACGTGGGGGTTCGGCCGTTGTGGGTCCCGGTGCCTCCGTGGAAAAGTGATCTTCCGGTTGTAGTACCCTGTAGGACTTGGAGGAAGCTGTCGGCGGGAACCCTGAAGTGATGTGAAACACATGGTGTTGTGACATGGTATTGCTGATACCGTGCTGCTAGGCCAGTGTTGATGTTTCTAGAAGACAGTGACTGGAATCTTGCTCCCCCCCAAACTTGACGTAACTGACGACCGTACTGAACGTTCGTAATCAATGCTGATGTGTTGTACAACCGCAACCTCCAAGGGGAACCGCCTTCTTAGCGTAGATATCCCTAAGGAAGATGATGCGTTGCTTGTCTATCGTGGTATCCATGTGATGTGTCGGCTATCTGTTGCCGGACTAATGGACCCCTCTAAGTTATGAATTCCGCATTGGTGAATGTGAACTTCTATGCACTCGGTTGAAACTGGATCCGGCATCGCCACTCTGGAAGGGGGGTGAAGATGTTCCGGGACGAGCATCCTTAGATTGCTTGTTCTTGCCCTCAGGAGCAGTTGTAGTTGAGAAACTGTAATGAGGAGTAGCTGGAGCTAGCCAAAACTGTGCCAGGTCCCGGGTGAGTAGTAAACTGTAGTTCCATCCAACGGACCTCTGGGTCATGGTGTTGATGGTCTGGTTCTCAGTGCAGGTTCCATATGACGGAAACCTGCTTGCCGCTTGAATGTAGCCGTACTACATAATCCGTGGGGTCCCTGGAAATATTCCTGGACTGCCATGATCATCGAGGCGAAACTCGAAAAAGGCCTCTGGAAACGCCGAAAAGTGACGACAATCGGGAGTCGGAGTCCAACTCCTGTAGAGTCGAATATGCTCAGTAAGTGTCCGGCTCCGTCGTCTGGTCCGGTCTCTACTGTCATCCCGCTGAATGTTGGAGTCCCAGGTTCTGTTCTGGAGTCCTAATTCGCATTCCGGATTAGAGATGACTTTATCCTCGTGTCCTATTCCAGTGTCCGGGTCCGTGTTGACTTGGCCTTGGAAGGGACCTCAATGTGAAACTAGGCTTGCCCACTGTAGACTGGATGTCTCACCCCAAAGAAAAACGGGTTAAGTCAAAACCGACTAGCCGTTTCTCCCGAAATAGATTCCCTTGATCATGATGTCGGGTGTAGGTGGAGTCCTAGATTATCCGATGAGGATTAGGATCCGGCTCTTAGAAGACTGAGGATGATCGTCAGATGAAGTGTCGGGACTTGTGTCTTGTGTCGGGACTTGAAGTGTCGACCG
>JAVTVY010040713.1:0-18372 GCA_036873755.1 Hanleya hanleyi | reverse complement strand
TAAGCGATAACTCCTAAATGCTTTGTCGGATTCCTCCGAAATTTGGCATCTGCATTCTTTGCGACAAGGCATCGCTGGTATTACGTTTCAGCAAGATCCGCCTGTAGGTGGCGCCACTGGGTCTTGTTCCAATCTTTAATGCATGTCCGTTCATGTTTGTCCAAATCCTTCGCGAGCGATAACTTTCGAACAATTTGTCGGATTTCTTCGAAATTTGGTAAATGCATTCCCTGCGACAAAACACCGTTGGTGATGCGTTTCAGCAAAATCCACCCGGAGGTGGCGCCACTAGAGTTCATTCCATTATTCCATGCTGCAAGTGATAACTTTCTGGGTAACATGAGAAACGTTGCGGCTCATCAGATTCTTCTCAAATTTGGCATGCATTTACCATGCCAGGAGCTGTTGCTTGGGATTGCCTTTCGCTCACTTGCACTCACAGGTGGCGCCACCTGGTGGCAACATCACAAATTCGTTTCCGGGTAATAACTTGCGAACTGACCATCGGATTCTTCTCAAATTTTGTATGAATGTACCGTGACATAAGATGTCGCTTGATAATGCATTTCACTGACTTGCGCCTAGAGGTGGCGTCACCTGGTGTCAAAATCTAAATTTGGTTTCTGGGCAATAACTTGAGGCCCCTCATCGGATTCTTCTCAAATTTGGTATGCAGATGTCCCCACGATACCATGTTCCTTGGGATTGTATTTTCCCGCTTCTGCCTACAGGTGGCGTCTCCTGGTGGAAAAATTTGTTTCCGGGCAATAATTTGGCAACTGCTCGTCAGATTATTCTCAAATTTTGTATTCATATGTGACCCGCCCCAAATAACATGAACACCGGTGGGCATCTAGTACCGGCAATAACTTGAGGACCCCTCTTCAGAGTCTCAAAAGTTCATATGCCGATACCATGACATGAGATGTCATTTGGGATTGTGTTTTGCCTGCTTGCACCTACAGGTGGTGACTCCTTGTGGCAAAGTCTAAATTTGGTTTCTGGGCAATAGGTTGAGGATGCCTTCATATTCTTGTCAAATTTAGTTTGCAGATAATATGCCATGAGTTGTCTCTTGGGGTTGCATTTCGGTTACATAATTTTCATGCTGCATGGTAAAGAAAATATATTACAGTAGCAATCAACATTCAGTCAGCCATTCGGAGTTGATCTCAAAACCTGGGAAGGTGGAAAGACCCCTCTGTTTCTTACGCCTGTGAAGTAGCTGTTGCCATCCTCATGAATATCTTCTGAAACCGACAGCGCTTATAAATATTGCTGCCATTTTGGCGGGGGACCTAGCATCCTCTGGCTGCTTGTTTCGAGTTAAGCGTGTTGGATCTTGAATGAATTTAGCATGGCGGTTAAAACGTTAGAGGTCTCTGAATTTGTGTGATTCTTGGACTTCATGTTTAATTGTGAACCAGGGTTCATACGAAATTATGTATTCTTCAAAAGTGAGCTATCACTGATCATCTCATTTCCAGTTTGAGTCTATTTACATAGTGCTCTGTTAAAAGCTCCGTGTGGTTACATTTACAGTGGCGCGTTATCTAATAAAAAAAAACAATTTGCGAGAATGATCAACAAATACACACAGAATGGGCCTAAACTTATGTCATATTGTTGAAAAGTTCCATTCTAGCAAATGGTTTGAAGTGAGACTGAAGGGAGATTATAAATGGTTCCCGAACGAAACATCGTCTGCGATATTCCATTATGTTCGATACTTAGCACACGTGATTATAGTAATAGGTTCGAACTAACCTGACAATGATAAAAAAAATTAAAATAAATAAATAAAGAAAACAATAATAAAACATTCTAAAGTCGCTTGACTTTGACTAATTCTGAAGAATACATTTCTCCAGATTAGACAAAAATTCTCAATGACATCAATTCTGGCCTCTCATTGCAGTATTATGAGCCCTTGAAATATATATTCTAGTGGATCCCTATTATAGCTATCAAGGGGCCCCATAATCGCCAGTGCAATGTAGTGTGGTAGATATTACATGTAAATCGCAAAGGGGTAATACGAAACTTGGGATTTAAAAACTCTCCATTAGACAGAGGGCATTTGTAGAGGCATTTCGCATTTGAATATGCTGTATCTGGAATGTCTTCTTACATTGTTTTACATATTTGTGGATATACAACATCTTAGCTCATCATTTGAGTCCCATATGTTTTTGTAACAAGCGTCAGATCCGACATTCAATAATCAGCCGTCGCCCAAAAAGAATTTCGGCGTCAATGATCTATTTCGTATGACAGTTAGCACTGATGCCAATGTGTATGAAATAAATATAAAAATAATAAAAGCACACTATGGTTTCTTCCAAGAGAAAAGCGGTCAACAATTTTCAATGATGTTCGCAAGACATGATGATGCGCTATACATAAAATGTTAATCAGTGACCAGTATTCGTTATCCTAATGAATTTCCAAGTCGTTTTTTAGAGTATGCATCTCAGTTATGCTTTGATCGTGGTTGTTCATTTGAACACTATGGAGTTGTTAAGCACATGATATTCAAACAGGTTAAGAGGATTTGGACGCAGATTACGAAACGTAGCGCCAGAGATCTTACAAGCTATGATCGCATTTTGCCATCAACGTACGAAAAATATCACAGAAATTGAGAAACATTCAATGGAGGACTTTGGTATATAACCCTGTTTGGCGAATTTCTCCAATAATATTCTGTGCCGTTGATTGAAATCGTCACGTCTGCACATGATCTGCTACCAGCCGATATATGTATACGCCGTATACAGGTCCTTTTGGAATATTGCGATCCAGAAATGACTAGTTAAGTATATGTCCAAACTGTTATCGTTTCTCTTGTCGTAGAATCAACGTAAGAGAAAGCCCCGATTTTGGGGGAAATTAAAGGTCCAGATATAGTTTCATCTGGGATATCAGTATGGGTATTCTTGCATTTACTAGGTTTGCCCCATGCATGTTGATGCGTTTACTCCATCAGACGCCCTCGATGTTCATCCATTAACATCAGATGAGTTGTTTGAGCTGATCTGTCATCACAGTTCCCGCTCTAGCGTATCTAATTCCGCTTAAGGTTACTGTTGCCGGTCAAGGCTTCAAAATGTCAAATTGATTGAAATTGCAGTTTAAGGGCCGCTTCCCGTACGGATTTCGCAGCCCATCAACTCAATGTTTTATTTTAATTACACGTTACATTTCTTAGTTTGTTAAAGATGTTTACAAGCGCTGTATTATCAAATAAACAAATAAATACGTAAATAAATATATAAATAAATAAATAAGTAAATAATAATAAATGGGCGGATGGAGATATAAATAGAATAGAAGAATTGTCTATGTACAGGTTCATCGCTTGGTTTTTGATTAGGTTATATTGGTAAGTATGTGTTCATTGTATATTGTAGTCGCGTGGGTGATTCCTTTGTCTTTGTACCCCTCTGTACACACAACGCCGTCCAGAAAAAAACTGGGAGAACCATAGGCGGGTTCCTCCAGAAATCTGTGCCTGTAACAATTGCTTGGAGTGGGTATTGGGGTACAGGATGGCAGGTCTACATCCTATATTGGTGAAAGTCAAAGGATCATATTTTTATGAATAATCTTTGATCGTATTGTTTTATGTATTGCTTGTACTTTTTGTATGTCCTGTATGTATTGTTTTTAAGTATTGCTTGTACTTTTTTTTATGTCCTGTATGTATTGTTTATATTCATTGCTTGTACTTTTTATATGTCCTGTATGTTTTGTTTTTATGTATTGCTTGTACTTTTTATATGTCCTATATGTATTGTTTTTATGTATTGCTTGTAATTTTTTATGTCCTGTATGTTTTGTTTTTATGTATTGCTTGTACTTTTTATATGTCCTGTATGTATTGTTTTTATGTGGTGCCTTTAGCCTTCGGGCAGAAATGAGCAATAAACCATCTTATCTTATCTATCTTATTTCCATTAGACAATCGTTACATCGGTGGCATCTCAGGTGTGGCACATCTGATCTGTGTTGTCTTCAGTGAGTATGGTTTCAATTGGCCGTGGTTGTGGTAGGCATTGTTCGATTTGGTTTGAATGTAGAAGCTGTTCTTGTTTCCGTTGATTGACCGTGGTCAAGGTGTGGGTTTTGGTGATTTCACTGAAATGGCTAGGTCAGTGTGGTTTCTCGGGTGTTGTCACTCACGGTGCTGTTTAATAATATTTGTCGTCATCGGTGTTCTGTTTCATGGCTGGTCTTACTCGTCTGTGGTCTTCAGTATGCTGTGCCTGTATTACAAAGAATAGAAGAGCTTGTAGTTTCTTGTTTTCTGGTGTTATTTTTTTGCCACCGACAGGCACTATCGTCAAAATGTCCAAAAAAAAATGTCTTCGTCTTATATTACAGTGCACAGTCAAATCTATAAGTTGGAAGAAGAAAAATCATTAAAATCTGTGTTTTTATAGCGAAAATTGGCTTTTAAAACTCTAAAGTCATTCACTGTGTAATAGCAAAGGCTTAATCAGAGCAGCTCCACGCAGCGAATTCACAGCTGAATTAATTACTCGCGCTCGACCCGAAGCTTGTGTATTGGGGTTTCGCCTGTGGCAAACCGTTGAACTGATCGGCTCAAATAGCACAACATCCGCCGAATGACAATATATATAGAACTGAGAATATCTATCTCGCAAGTTCGCGAATTATGATATAATGAATTTGATCAAATGTGTAAATGAAGTTTCAACACGCATTTACAATACCACCCTGATAGACAATGTATATAATCTAGTGTTTGAGATATACTCAAGTGGGCACAGCGGTGTCTCGGCTATTCAGGTGCGAAAAGAGGATTAGCGCTGCCGTAATTGACCAAACGCACTGGTGTTTGGTTTTTGCCCGTTTTCTCCGTTCAGTTTTTCACCGCTATGTCATTTTCTTTGCACGCTGATAAAATAACTCCTAGGGCATAACTAAAAAAACTGTGGCACCGTTTATTCAAATAGTAAATTTTATTATTTAAGAAAATCAAGTTTGTCTGATGAAAACTGTAAGAGTTATTAGCGCGTCTTTTCGAAGACCATAATATTCGAAACGATGTCATATATCGCGATATAAATCACTTGGGACAACAACAAAACAGAAATTTACCCAAAAAAATAAATTCCCTGAATAAAGAGCTTTCAGAAAATGTATAGTTTGTATGCATGGAAGAAATTCATTGTAGCTTAATTAAGCAAAATTATGATGCGTCCGCAAAAGTAACCGGGACCGGCAAAAGTAACCTTACGCCGGTGCTAGGGGCCGTGCATCTTCATTTTATCCAGCCAATTTCTTCGAAGTGGGAACGTAGAAATTGGCTGGATAAAATGAAGATGGGGGCCGTGTGGATACTTCATAATCCCCACATGAACAGCTATAATAAAAGCACGGCTGATATACTAAGGCTACACCCGAGAATCCTCTGTATTCTCCAGAGTAGTATAGAAACCCCCGAAAAGGTCATATTGCCCTCTTTGCACTTAACCTTGAGGGGTAACTCTTGAAGCATCCGACAGGGGGCGCCACCAGCTCAAGGTTATAGATTGCATCAGCATTGGCTATGTGCCAAGTTTTGACCACTATAGTTCCGTCAACCTTTGACCTTGTATTCCTCCGCGGTGATGCGGTCATGTCTGGCGGTGATGCGGTCACGGGAGAAAGCCTCCGCGGAGAAAAAGTAGTCCCCAGAATTCAAATACGCTCCATGGTCCGATTGGGTAGTATGAGGTATCAATGTGAAGCATTTAGAACTTTTAGAACTTTTTTATTGACACATCAACGCAGTCAGCAGACTGGTAATATAGTCATACAAATAAGAAGAACAAGTTGCCAAACATGACAAGATGAATACAAGAGGAATAAAAGCAATATTCACATGACGCAAAGCTGACATAATTCAATAACCTTAGGCCCTATCAATCTGACACATGTATATATACTATTAGCTTGATATGATCCAGATATTTCACACTGCATGAATAACTTTATTGATCTCGCAGCTTTTCGCAAGCAAGCAAGAATTTGGCAGTTTTAATAAGCGTATCTGTGCAGCGGTTTCCCAGAATAAATTTAAGCTTCGCTGTGTTACTTAGAGAATGGAAGTTGGTACCCAGATTAGAAATTGATTCGAAAAAGTTTTTTCTCAGTGTAATATATTTAGGACAGGTCAGAATAAAATGATGTTCACTCTCAATGACATTACTTGGACACTGTTTACAAAGTCGGTCACTCCTATTTAACTGTTGGTATCGACCGCGTTCAATTTCCAACCTGTGTGCACTTATTCTGTATTTGCAAATAACACTTCTATATTGTCTATTAGCTAAGACGTCGGGATAAATTGGTCTACAAAACAGGCTAGACATTGAAGAGAAGACAGTAAGCTTGTCAGATGACTGAATATATGAAATAGTTTCCTGCATTTCAATGTCCTTAAGACGCTGCACAATGCAACCAAACTCGACGTTCGTTGTAGGAAATTGCTCATTGAACACATATTTGAATCCACAGGTATCGAGGAGATTAGAAATATACTTAGTCCAGGAACTACAATCGATTGTGTCTAGGTACACGTCAGATACCAGAGAGCCCGGACTTTCCAGTATGTGCGCCCAGAACCGCACCATGCGTTTCAAAATATCAAATTTAAGAGGAAGTCGGCCAAGTTCGGATCTACATGCTGTGTTCGTACTTTTGGAATGTACTCCAAGCAATTCTTTGATGAATTTTAGATGTACATGCTCGAAGCCATCTGAATCTCTAAAAGTGTCTTTGACACCCCAAACTTCACTGCCATATAAAAGTATTGGTTTTATTAATGTGTCGAACAACTTTTCGGATAGTTTACAACCTGTATTGTTGTCTAATAATTGCTTCATTTTGAAGTATGCTTTCAACCCTTTGTTACGTAGGTTCTCTATAGCCAGTGAAAAGTTACCATTGCTTTTAAGAATTATGCCTAAATAGGTATATTGCTTGACAATCGACAGGGAATTGTCATGTATTTGGAATGAAATATTACGCGGCAGCTTGTTGGCGTTGAAAAGCATGACCTGCGATTTATTGATATTAACTCTCAGTCGCCATTTATTGCAATATCTCTCAAGAATATCTAGTTTACTTTGCAAACCTGCAGCAGTGGAGGACAGTATGACAATGTCGTCAGCATAACAAAGAATATTAACAGTGGATTTGCCGATGCATACTTCACCGCACTGATCATTTTGTATTTCACTAATAAGGTCGTTAATAAAGATATTAAAAAGTAGGGGACTGAGTACATCTCCCTGTTTAACACCCACAGTGGATGGAAAGAAGGGAGAAAGGCCATGTGGGAATTTCATTGCAGAATATGTGTCGGAGTACATGCTTTTGAGAACTGCATATAGTTTGCCACTAATACCCAAATTCAAAAGTTTGTATAGAAGACCCTCTCTCCATACCGAGTCAAAAGCTTTATGTAGATCGATAAAAGAGCAGAATAATTTCCGCTTATGTTGTTTTTCATGATCTATAATATTACGAAGTGTGAGAATATGGTCCATTGTACGGCTATTATCAGTAAATCCAATTTGGTTTTTGTGAATGACATCATGCTCAGTACAGAATACATTTAACCTACCCAAGATAATTTTGTTAAAAAGTTTAGCCAAAGCGCTTGTCAGCGTGATACCTCGATAATTAGACGGATCATTTCTGTTACCTTTTTTATAGAGTGGGATGATCAAGCCCATATTCCACGCCGAGGAGAAAACACCCGTGGTGAAAATCACATTGAATAGCTTATGAAGAGATGGGGCAAGAGCAGAAATTCCGCATTTAAGCATTTCATTAAGGAGACTATCACTGCCCCCAATTTTACCAGTTTTTAATGTTTTTACTGCTTCTGTAATTTCGTTAAGTGTAATAGGGCTATCGAATACAGTGCGATCTTGTGAAGCATTAGATTCCAAACTGATCTTTTCAGACATTATCCGGTCATGAAGTTCAGAAACATTCTCACAATTATTAGTCGATAACTTTTTGAAATGATCAGTAAAAACAGAATGGTCAAGACTATCAGCTACAGATGCATTTTCCTTTTTCAAGTTTTGTAAAAGAGCCCAGAATTGTTTGGGATCACCATCAGTGATTGATTCCAACTGACGAAGCGAATTCGCCTTGTACTGCTTACTTGTATAGGATAGAAAGCGTCGATACTGTGAACGAAAAGAGTAAAATTTGTGTCGTATCAAACCATTCGTTGGATCCTTAGCCAATTCAGATTTCAATTGCTTTAACGTTTTCCTCATGTCTTTACATGATTGGTTAAACCACGTTTTGTGGTTATTTTTCCTCTTTGGTTTTTTATTAGGTATCTTGTATTTTAATGTATTGTCGCAAACTGGGTGCCGAATTTGTAAGAAATCATCAACCAGTTGATCAGTGTTATTTCCGCTAGAATTTACAAAGTTACTTAATAAATCAGATGTGTGGCTGTCCAGCAAAGCATCTAGATAAGATTCTTTACAGCTATCATCCCAGATATATCGTTTCGGGAGTGGATTTAGATCAGGGCTCACTAGGGACTGAAGGTCAATAACGGTATCAACATCACAAGTTAGCATGCAATGATCAGACAGAAGCGTAAAGTCGCCTACCTTAAATTTCAGTATTTGTGATAAGAACCCAGCATGGGCTAACATGTAATCAACAACGCTGCAACCATTATATTGTACAGACGTAAAACGACCAGTGGTATCACCAAGAGTTCTACCATTAACCAACCTTAATTGCGTTTCCTTACACATGTCTAACAGTAATCTACCACTGTGGTCACATGATTTCGTATCTAAACTGTTCCGAGGGAGAGGAATGTCAGAACTATAGACCTCGTCTGAGACAGGCGCATGTTTTGTTCCATCAAAATTTACAAAGTCGGGTGCAGTATTTGTACGAGCATTAAAGTCCCCCATAAGAATTACATTTCCTGAATGACTGTACTGAGAAATATCATCAGAAATGAGCCTATACATAGTGTCAGGGTCTGAAACATTACCTAAAGTGTTGTGTGGTGAAATGTAAATAACACCAATGAATAGATCCTTATCGAGATTAAAAAATGATTTACACAGTTTGATCCACATGATATCAGGATGGTTGGAAGGAGCCGTAACTTTTGCCACCCCGCTAACCAAAGCACTTTTAACAAACACACATAATCCTCCAGAATTATGCCACGCACGTGGGTGTTTTTTTCTATAATTAGGTTGCAGTCTTTCAAATCCGACGATATTAACATTTTCGTCCTTTGACTTCTCTAACCAAGTTTCAACAAAACACATAATATGTACATTTTGGCACAAACGAACAAATGAAGGATCTTGAAACTTTTCATCATTAAAACCATGAATGTTCCAGAAGCCCAGTTTAAGTCTCTGGTGAATCGGAGGCATCAAATATAACTAATACTAATGGGGATAGTAGTGGGGAAAACTGAACATTGGGGGCACAGCTGGCAAGGAACATGTTGGCATGTTACTCTGAAGATTGGGCCAGGTGTAGGGCATATTAGAATATGGCCACGCATTAACATTGTTACTTGGCCACGGCCAAGGCACAGAATGTGGAGGCGAGTAGTGTATAGTGAGCAGCCTGAGGCCTTTTGACCTCAGAAATTTGCATATGACCTCTGTGACGTCACAGTTGCCATCTCTACACTATGGATGCAAGGGAGACAACTCGGGCATTGGGGGGTTATTGGGGGAGGTGGGTTATTGGGGAGGTGTGCAAAAAAAAAAAAAAGTTCCGGCAAAAAAAAAAAAAAAATGTATTCATGCGCGGTGATGCGGTTTGGCCGCGGTTTTGGTGGTGATTCGGTCTCGGGAAAAAGCTTCCGCGGAGAAAAAGTAGTCCCTAGATAAAATGGTCCGATGGGGTCGAGTGAGGTATCAAAGTGAAGCTTAGGTGAAGGGGCATCTAATGGGTTGGGTGTGGGTTGACATATCGGCCTTCTGCGCATGCGCGGCGGCCGAAGGGTATGAAAATAGCCTTTTTGGAGCTATGGGAGCCCCTAGTTGACCGATGGGGTCGAGTGAGGTATCAAAGTGAAGCATTCATGAAGGGTCATCTGATGGGCTGGGCGCGGGGTTGAACTATCGGCATTCTGCGTATGCGCGGAGGCCCAAGGGTATGGAAATAGACGTTTTGGAGCTAGGGAAGCCCCTAATGGACCAATGGGGTCGAGTGAGGTATCGATGTGAAGCATTCGTGAAGGGGCATCTGATGGACTGGGTGTGGGGTTGACATATCGGCCTTCTGCGCATGCGCGGTGGCCCAAGGGCATGAAAATAGCGGTTTTGGAGCTAGGGGAGCCCCTAATGGTCCAATGGGATCGAGTGAGGTATCAAAGTGAAGCATTCATGAAGGGGCATCTGATGGACTGGGTGTGGGGTTGAATTAGGGTCATTCTGCGCATGCGCGGTGGCCCAAGGGTATGAAAATAAACGTTTTGGCATCTAGGGGAGCCCCTAATGGTCGAATGGGGTCGAGTGAGGTATCAACGTGAAGCCTAGGTGAAGGGATATTTGATGGCTGGGTGGGTGCATGTAAAATTTTTCCTGAAAAAAAAAATATGGAACACGGACTTTATCGAAAAACCTGGGAAAATGCCTATATGGGGTATGAGGGGTATATAGGTCGCCGGGATTAACGGGGCTTGTCTATCAACAGAGTTATCTTTCCCTAGTTCCAGGGTGGGTGTATGTAAAAATTTTCCTGAAAAAATACGGAATACGGACTTTATCCTAAATTACGGGAAAATGCCTATGTGGGGTATGGGAGGTATAGGACCACCCTGGGAAACGTACTTCTATACATTTGCGGTAGGGTTGTGAGGTCTCGTTTTACTCGTCTCGTCATTTAGAACATGATAGGAAGTGTCCCCGTGCGAATCGGTGGCATTCGTGAAGGGGCATCTGATGGGCTGGATATGGGGTTGAACTATCGGCATTCTGCGCATGCGCGGTGGCCCAAGGATATGGAAATAGCCGTGTTGGGAGCTAGGGCAGCCCCTAATGGACCAATGGGGTCGAGTGAGGTATCAAAGTGAAGCTTATGTGAAGGGGCATCTGATGGGCTGGGTGTGGGGTTGAACTATCGGCATTCAGCGCATGCGCGGTGGCCCAAGTGTATGAAAATAGCCGTGTTGGGATGTAGGGGAGCCCCTAATGCACCAATGGGGTCGAGTGAGGTATCTAAGTGAAGCATTCGTGAAGGGGCATCTGATGGGTTGGGTGTGCGGTAGGAATATCATTCTGCGCATGCGCAGATGCATGTCCAATCAGAAGCGAGTATTTCAAATCCGTCCCAGAGCTCTCGTCCAATTAGAAGCGAGTATTTTGACCCGGTGCATTATGGGACATATCCAAGATGGCGGCACGTATGTTCAAGATGGCGGCACATCCGGTGTCGAAAACTGGCCATTTTGTCGGATGTGGTCACTCAGTGTCGAAAACTGGACCCTGTATGACGTCACTTCCGAGTTTTTCACTAAAAAACTACCTCCAAACATAGAAGAGTTCCACATGTTTCCTCTTAGACGTCCGTATGGTCAACCGCCGGCACCTTTTCCCGCCCCGCCCCAGCGCCCCGCAGCGCGAGCGCGCGCGCGCGCGCGTCATCCCGCGTCATCCCCGGCAGTGCGCGCGCGCGCGGACGCGGGTCAAAAGGTCAAAGGGCCACCTCCAGGTCAGACGGTCCAATGTCCAATGAGACAATGTTGCGGCATCGCTATAGTCAGAGCTTGAGCACAATAAAAAATTCTAGATTCTAGGGGGATTCTAGATGAACCTGGGAAAGATGGGCAGTTCCATTTGGACCAATCAGCGGTCGAGAAAAAGAGCAAATCAGCGGTCGAGAAAAAGAACCAATCAGCGATCGAACAATCAGCCAATGGAATTGGGGTATTCACGGTGTGCTTTCGCTGACGTCCGCGCCTACATCTGGGTTCTTGTACACCCGGGTAATGTTTTTCTGGAGATGGATGGGTTACCTTTGGCTCCATTCTAGGCCACTGATTGACTAATACGGTGTTCAAAGCCACTTTCATGCATTATGCTCATAGAACTTATAGTCATAATCTATACGTGTTGGACGAGTCTCTTCACTCACCGTATACACGTACCTCAATGAAATGCCTGCTCCAAACCTAGACCAAAGACACGTACTTGGTCTGTAGGCTGATTTCATTGGTTCTCTATTTTTTACTATAGTGCTCTTGCCTTCTAAACTTGATGGGTTACATTTTGACCCCATCCTACACCACTGATTTCAGTTTGACTGAATCTCCACATTGGGCATTGATGCATTAGGAATAAAACACACAAGACAGGGTTTTTTTGGTGAGATCTCATTTTTTTTTTTTTTTTTTTTTTATTCAGTGAACAACAACAACGTGAGAACAACCACGTGAAAACTCAAGCCCAGAACAAGGGGTTTGTAATTAACTGAAGCCCAGAACAAGGGGCTTGTACATTGAAGCCCAGAACAAGGGGCTTGTACATTGAAGCCCAGAACAAGGGGCTTGTCATTAACTTAAGCCCAGAACGGGGCTTGTACATTGAAATGATGGGCGGCCCAGTCATAGACGAGTACATCGCGGTCCTCGGCCTGGGAGTACTCGTCAAATCTCTGTATGATAGTAGATAAGGGTCTTCCCCGGCATCGATGGTACAGGTAAAACAAGCAATATTGTCCGCACACGCCACTGGTCAGGCTTTGCAACGTTTTAGTATTCCAACACCACGTCTCTGTGCCTTGATCCATGAAGTCTGTTAAATCGGGATGGAGGGGTGGCAGACCGTACGGGTCAAAGTATTCTCCCTGCTGTTCTGTCAAGTACACGGCCACCCAGTGTTCACCGGGTCGATCCATCGGGTCCGTGTTGAGAACGTAAGCAGCCGGATACATACGGTCTAATGGGAACACATCTCGGGCGAACACTCCTTGAAACACCCTACGTGTTCCTGGGTCAGTCTCCAGCACGGTGGTTATCTGGTCTGTATCCATGTTAGGTGGAGAAGTCACACAGGACGTTGCGCGCCTTGTCCACTTGAATGATGTTGTCAAACTCGGCGTAGCAGATCACATTCACGGTGGTCGCCAGTGCTCGTGCAAAGTGGATTTCCAACCGTAAATTGCCTTGCTTGGTCAGGGCCAGCTGATGGTCGTTCTCTAAGGTGGGGGTCAGATCGAAACAGAACAACGTGTATCCGTTCGCGTAGTCCTCCCGACTGATCATATTCCCCTCGTCCTGGTTGATTTGACCGGTGGCTGTAAACAGGCTCTAATAGGCTCGAATGAAATTCCTCCGCCCAAAGTTCGGTGTTAAGGCCGTGGCTGGCACCTGTTGTCCATCCACATGCAGGGCCACAAAATTGATGCCGAAATGTTGAAAGTCAAACGGATTCTCTGGGTAGACTCCGCTGAAACTGGTATTTTCCACACAGGCCAGGATCAATCGCTTGGGTAGTTCCCCCAGGAACAGGTTTTCTTTGTTGGCGCCCATATTTCCCGCAGGCACAGAGAACACTTTGGTTTGCACACGTCGGATAGGGTACTGGGCTGGTTTTGTTTCCAAGGCTTTCATGTGTCCCAATTGAACGGCTGGATTCGGTTTCACTTTTCGGACATACAGGACTGCGTCTTGGATGACAATTTTATAGTCCGCTACATGCCCCTCTACGTTAGTGGCCATCAAAGCGAAGGTCGGAGGCGCCCGTATCAGTCGGATTTTGATGGGGATCTTGTTCAAGAGGTACCGGTCTTGCATGAACATGTCTGCATGCAGTCGACCCACCATATCCACCGAGGCACTGTTCGCAGTGAAAGCCTTCCGTTTGTTATATCCCCCATTGTCCGCCGTGTCCATGTGCTCGGCCGTGTCCTTGTAGAATAAAGCGGTTGTCAGCTGAGATTTTTAGCCTCTCGGCCATACGACAACAGTGTCTCGATGTAGGCTCGATAGGGGTACGTGTTGGTGGAGTCACTGATGAGTTTGTCGCTGAGAAAAATATCCACCTGCTGAAACATCGAGTGCAGCCAGAGATTCGTCGGGCCCACCGTTGCTTGGTCAACGAGTCTCGTACCAGCTCCATTGACCACCTTGGCTTTCACATACAAGTAGGTATGGGCTAAATCCACATAGGCCGTATCCGCATTACTGATGGTGAACTCGATGGGCCCGGTTTCGTTGATGCTGGAGAGCAGGAGATGCTCCACCCATAATCCTTGTTCGACACTGGTTTGTGTGGGCGGCACGGTCCACAAATCAAATTCACTGTTGGTGGAGGGGCAGGACTCGGCGTGGATTAAGGCCATGTTTAAGAAAAGATATCCCGGGTCTTCTTGGATGTGCGTCGTCGCTGGGTCGGTCGTCGACTGGTGCGTGATCTCGGTGGGGCAGCTCTTTTATTCCCTACGGTGCGTTGTGCTTTGGCCACCAAGACGCCTCCCGCTTCTTTGGCCCGTCGTTTCAAGGCTTGTCGGGGTGCCGTACCCCCAAGACATCACCGGCCACTTGCAGTCCACTGCGTACCGCTTGTTTGCCGATTGCTTTCACCCCACGCGTCACCAAGGGCAGGAACGTTTTCACAATGCTGCCGAGTATGTTCCCCAGACCATGTCCTCGTTGCATGCGTGCACCGCTAAAGACCGGAAAGCCACCCCGGCCTGTTGGGCATAATAGTCGGCATAGCTGCGTGCATCGCACTCGTAAGGTACTTTCATTATGCAAAGTGGGGAGCACGTGCTTGTCGAAAATGAAGTGTCAGCACCACTTTTCCTCGTTCGAATGCCACCGCTCGTCCCGTGTCATCTCTTATATCCACCGTGATCGTGTTGATGTCGGCATGTCGTACGGGCAGGTACATGATATGGTTGAAACTGTGGGTGACTTGATCGCCATACGTCTTTTTAATGGGGACCACCCGTAACAGAGGTGTGTTGATATCGCCCACGATGTGGTTGTCCACCACGTCCGAGTAGACGTAGAGTCCGTACATACCCGACTTCATATCCATCGGCATCTCGCCATGGTGTTGGGTGAGACCAGCGAACGTCTGTAGATCGAAACCCAGCATTTGCTGTAGTGTAGGACTGAGTTTCACATTCACGGTATCGGTGAGGGTAAGCTGTGCCTTGTCGTTGTGTACGTTGACATCGAAGAACACGTTTCTCTTGAAGCGCAAGGCTATCAGGCGTGCGGCACTATCCGTCACCCCCCGTAGCGCCTTATCATGCATCAGTCTTGACAGCCCACCCATGAACTCTTTGGGGGTATCGTATTGGCCTTCGGACAGGGTGGGTCGGGTGTTTTTGCCTTCGTAGGTCACCTCGTACCACACTTCATTGGCTCGCACGTTGTACCACGAGTAAGGGTATTGGACATCCACGAGGGCACATTCCCAGCGTCCAGGTAAATGTAACGGTTGCGGTAACTGGGTGACGTACTTGGCCACGGTGTTGTCAGGAAACACATCCAGCGAACTGTTACTGGGTAGGGTCAGGTAAAACATGGCGACTGGGCTGTCCTGCTGCTGCTGTTGGTTTTAATAGGTCTTCCACGCCTTGGGCGGTTGTGTGCGGCGTCGTGTTCGTCGCGGTGACTTGCTACGTGTCACGGCTCTGGAGATGTGGGGTGTCTTGATCAAGGGTGTTTTTTTATAGGCGCGAAAAGAAAGTGCCCGTTGTGGTGGTGTTTTGGGGGTGACTCCGGTTCCCATTCGACTTCCCAAGAAGGTAGTGGGCCACTCGGTGATTGCTGGGTTTGCTGCATAAAGGCCCAGCGGTGGGGGTTCCCCACCAATTCCTGTGGTACATGCATGTCTTTCAAGCCTTGAGCGAAGGCCTCCCATCCTCGAGGATCGGTGTGCGATCTGCGTTGACGCATCAGATCATTCACTAAATCCGTCATGTGGGTGCCGGGGACCACCTGATTCTGTACCAGGAGTTCACCTTTATCATTCCAAGTCATGTTAGGATTCTGTTTCATCCGTTGTAATACCAGGCCAGCTTGTTTCTTGAACGATGCAGGTACATTCTTCAGCACTTCGTCTTCCACCCACTGTGGGGCTGTGGGTGCTACCCCTGGTAATGGCGGCTGTTGGAGCGGTGCTGAGGTCGGCAGTGTGTCACGTGGTGGTGGTGGTGGTGGTGGGGTAGAGAGGGTTTTGTATTGGTCCATGAACGTTATGTACCGTTGAAGCGTCTCATTGTACCGTTGTACTTTCTCACTGTCGCTTAACCCCGGTCTCTGTAAGATCTGTTGCATCTCTCCATCGAGGCTGTTTATGGTCTCCACCGTAGGTGGGACAGGGTAGGGTGATTGGAGGTTTTGCAGGAACCGTGGTTCGACGAGGACCATTTTTTTCGTGTGGTTCATTGTCGGCCGAAGAGTCCACCCAATACTGGACCCAACACGGAAGCGGCCAACGGTGCCAAGATGGCCCCGAGAAAGCCGCCTTTCTGTAACACCTTTTTCTTTTGTGTTTGAGGGACCCGCTTGTGGACTAGGGTTCGAAGACCTGTCTTATGCTTGGCCAACTTGATCTTCTGAGCCGGAGTCAGTGGTACGTTGCCTTTTAACAGATTGTACCCGATCTCGCACAGACAGCGTACAAGGTCAGGGTCCGCACCGCGTACAATGGTTCGGACTAACTCGGGTGGGGCCGTCTTCAATACACGGAGCGTGGGAGCGTGCTTCCGTGCTCGCGCAGACATCCTGTACAACTAATGCTAGAACCCACAACTCTGCCCTTTTTATCCACCTCACAGACAAAGTCAACCCTGCTGTGGTATTCATTCTTTTATTATTCCCCATCATCAAACACACAGACCCCAGCTGGGGGCGCCACTGTGGGTGTGTTTACATTATTTTTGCATGTACACGTGGTGGGTCTCTCCGGGAAAGATGCCGGTCCGTAGTCGAAGGTGGTTGGGGGTGGCTTGCTTGAGGTCGAACAGCATATACCCGTGCTGAGGGGTTGTGGCATCTTTGAAGGCTTCCAACGCAAACAGTGTGCGGCCGGGATACATCTGTCTCGCCAGGTGCAGCAGTTGAGTGGTATCTCTCGGGTTTTTGAAGACCACCAGGTAGTGGGTATTTAAGCTGATATTCCGATGTTCTTTGTTTTTACTGAACAGATTCTGCACAATGTAGATGATGCTGAGCCGTCGATGATGGCTGCCTTTGGTAAAGAGTTGGGTGACCTGCGCATCCGTCTCCGCCATGAGATCATCCAGAACCACCAAGGTGTCGGGTTCCAAATCGTCCAGGTTGGGTAGGCCTTCCACGAACGTGATGTGGGGCATTGCTGCATACGCTTCCTGCCATTCTCCGTAACACCACACGACTCGGGCAATGGGTGGAGTGATCATGCTGTCGGCGTGTTGAAGGAGCTCCCTGACGAAGTGCGTTTTGCCGGAGCCCGTCGGTCCTGCGATGACGCAGGTGAAGGGATGTTGCCACCGAGGGTCCATGGTTTGAGGTCTATCCGTTGTCGTGGTAACCCGCTCTTGTAAATTTCGTACGAGTGAACTGGAGTGGTGGTGGGTACAACGTCGGTCGTCGTTGTCTGTTCACGTTCAGAGATGGTGCTGGGGGTGGGTACAACGTGGGTCGTCGGTTCACTGTGAGGGATGAAATCCGGTGGGTCTTGAGACGTAGTAGGTGTACTTGGTGCAAGTGTAGAGCTCGACGTGGCTTGTACGCGGGGTGTGGTGGTGGTGACTGGGCTGGATACGACTGGTGCTCTCTGTAGACCCGTTTCACTGATGGGTGGTGTTCTCAGTTGGTTAAGTAACGTACTGACATAGGCTACGTCGTAAAACACACCTCCGTACAACACACTCAGCAGGGTTAGCAATAGCACCCCAAAGCCCACTTGCGCTTTGCGCGTTTTGCGAGACGCTATCTTCGGAGGCAGCTGCTGTTGGTCCATAGCACTGGGGTCGGACGTGGAATGAAGGAGGACGGCAGTGGTGTCTGGTTTTATAGTCGTTTCACCTGGTTGGCCGCGACCCAGGAATTGAAGGAACTGGGCCAGCCTTGCCATTTTACGAAATGAAACAGTTTGCCACGTCGATGTTCCGTTTTCAAAATCTGCTCCACCGTGTAGTAGTCTTGCTGTGTTTTTACAACAGGCTGTAATTCCGTGTCGTAAAACGTCCCCAGCAACGTTTCGCCTTGGAGATCTTCCAGTTCATAGACTCGCCGCTGTCGGGGTAGGCGCCGTTTAATCAGGAAGTGCTCATCGCTCCAGTTGGGCAAGTAACTTTCTCGAACTTGCCCTTGACTTTACTGATCCGTACAGGGTC